>JAJTVC010000240.1:0-25000 GCA_022433055.1 Begonia peltatifolia | reverse complement strand
AACAGAGCAAGAGGAACCTAAGATATTCACCAAGCATCCATCGACTTAGGAACAATAATGGTGACGCCTTGAAGAGCAGAGCTTCGGCTGAACACCGAGAATGCTTCAGCGAATCTCAAAGATGAAAAAAACTTCACTCTTATATTTCCAAATATTTAACAACTAAAAACTTAAGAGATTACAATGGAGGAAGGAAACTAAATACTAAGGGGAGAAAATATTTTCAAGTTGTTGGAGGGAGAGGACAAGCTTAATGCTTTTTAGAAAGAGTCGTTAGCTACTGAAATGTATTCGTTGGAGATACATCAATTTCAGTGAATCGAACCAGTTGGGGTGAACCGAAAAATGGTTGCTGGTGGTTGCCCTGCGCACACGTTGCTCGTCGGTGCGCTCGCTGGCACTGCTGGTGTGTGAGCTGGCACTGTCTGATACACGCGCTGATTCGGCAGATGTGCGTGATGCTACAGCATGAGTCTTCAAGTGTGCATGCCTTCCTGGTTGCTGCGTACTCCAGTGGTTGCGATGTTATCTTATCGTGCGCGCGTACCGTTGCCCGGTGCCTATCCTTCCTTGTGTGCACTACCTTCATCGGTGCGTGCGTTTCTCGTTGTGTGGATGTGCCTTAGTGATTTGTGCACTACTGCTATTTCGTGAGCGCATTGCCTTGTCTTGCGCAGGCGATGTCCTGCCTGGTTACTGATGCACACCAACTGTTCAACAAAATGCCTCAAAGAGGTAGCAATTTGATCTTCAATGCCCTCCTTTGCTTCAAGCCTTGGATCCATCCTAACCTTTCCAACCAAACTAAAGAAAATAATAGCTAAAGTCTTGCCAACAAAAGATTAAAATTATGTAGTAACTCAAAAATTTTACAGGGCTAATTAGGGTCTCGCGAAAGTTCAACGAGAGATTTTAACAGACTAATTAATTAGAGAAAAGTTAATAATGATCTCTGAAGAAGATTTCTGAATTTTAAAGACGAAATGACGTGATTTAACGAAATTTCATAGGATTAAACACGTAAGGGCGTAATGGTAATTTAATACAAAAAGAGAGAGGATCCGATTTTAATCTAATGCTTGGGTGGTTTCTCACAGAAGCACTCCCCCGAGCAATCCCTCTTCAGCCAAGGGCGACGGCGAGCTTAGTGACAATTCTTCCAGCCTTCTCCTCGCCGACGACTGAACCCTTCTCTAGCTCTCTCTCTCCTGTGCTAATTTTCGACGAGAACTCATGGTAAGTTCTCCCTCTTCTCTCTGTTTTAGTGGCCGAGTGCGGGGATTCAATGAGGTTTTGATTTCATAAGGTTTTGTGCTAAAATAGAGTGTTTAGAGGTGAGTTGCGAACGTTTGAACTGCGAACAGTGAATGTCAGGATTTTTGAGGAAAAAACTGAGAGGGAGTTCTGTTCAATTCGGGTTTTCTGAATTTGAAACCTCCAATTGTGGTTAGATTATGCCTAATAGATTAGAATGTGATGCTTGTTGAGAAATTGGGTGAATTTTACTGGAAAATCGAGGATATAGTATTTTAGATCCTAAAACAGAACCATTTTTTAGTTTTTGCCCTAGCTACAAATGTTTGTTTTAAGAACTCTTTTAGTATGTTGAACTAGGTTCCTTGAGGAGCGTTTAGCTGCTGGAATTGAGTGATTTTGATAACCGTAAGAAAAGTTATGCGCATTTGAGGTTTAGGTAGATTTTTTGCCGAGTCGAGTTAGTGAGCTGTTTTTTTTTTTGTCGGGTTTTGATGGGTTGAGTTAGTGACACGATTCCACCTCGAATAAGTCGTGTTTTACCCACAAACGAAACAGAAAAATAAAATATAAGCAGAAAACCGAATGCTGTCCGATGAGCAACCTTTTTAGGCTCTCGGCATAACGATCTTCCGAAGGAAGACGATAGCAAACGGGACCGGTTTCTGGCCACTCTCTTCGTGTATCCTTCTCTGGAAAAGAGAGGGAAGACGAGTGGAATGATGGCTATTCAAGCAACCTCGGGCTTGAAAGCTCAAGGAGATGAACTCCTTCTCGGTTCTTGACCGAACCGAGCCTTACTGTTCACCAAGCTTCAACTACTTCGGCTGAACATAAAAGGGCTATTTCTCATATATTCAACAACCTTTACACACACCAATAGCCATGTATTTATAGACCTCCCTCTTAATGGGTACGAGTCTCGGTTTGGGGAACATCCTTACACCGGTTCAGTTCTTGAGTCATAGTATCGGGGTTTATTTCTCGGTTGAGTGCACTCCTAGTCTTCATGTAACTTCCTAAGGTTATAGGAAAAACATGTGTTGTTACGCTAGATTGACCCTAAGTGTTAGAAAGGAGGGAAAAATTTAGTGGATCCCGAATGCTTAAACTTGGAACGCAAATTTGAAGGCTTAAATGGCCCTTTTTTTGGAATGGGGGGGTGGTTGTCGCAAGCAAAGCATGTGACACTAGAGCTCTGAGAGAGCTTCGAATCGGTATCCTACGGGCGAAAATCTGACGTCCGTAGCAAAAGTTATTATCGTTTTAAGTTCAATGGGTCAAACCCACCAAAACAACTAGCAAACTAGGCATAAAATTTTACCAGGGTATTAACATATTCTGATAAACATATTTTCCTTTAGTGTTTATATCATGCATCAACTCAGTTATCATTAAACCACACAGTAAGGATATAATAACATAATCACAGATTAGGCAAGTAAACAAAGTATTCTGCCAAAGTATTCTGCAAGGTGTTAGTAAGCATGGAATGAGGCAGCAGACAACATAATCAGCACAAAAACAGTATTAAATCACCAGGTACAGAGTAGCAACAGAATGGTTGTTCCGAATAAGGTAATAACACTAGCTGCTACATAGCACACCCATATGCATAATAACATAAACGTACAATTCCAGTGATCCAGCAATAGACACCTACCACCTGCACCTACCTTCTAACAGCAGCTAGGCTGTAGGGTGTTCTGTCCTCACCTGCACCTACCTTCAAACAGCAGCTAAGTTGTAGGGTGTTCTGTTCTCACCTGCACCTACCCTCAAATAGCAGCTAATCAGTTGAGTAAGACTTGTGCAAAAAACACAATACGATTTTTAAATTTTGAACATACGAATATGAACAGACGATTATGAACATACGATTATGAGCATATGAATATGAACAGATCAACACATAAGTTTCTGGCTTTAAAGACTAAATGGTTTCGAGTTTCCGGTTTTTAAATTTTGTCCAGTAATAACATATCTACGGTAGTGTTCAAGGTTATCCTTATATGTTAAACACAAAATTAATAGAACCGGTTTCTGCCTTTTCAAAACCAACGAACCAGAGAAGAAATGAAAAGTTTGCAGCAAACAAAATGTGCAAGAAGATTAATCCACGCGTTTGCAGACATTCAGGGGAAGCTATCCATGGCTCTGATACCACATGACACGATTCCACCTCGAATGAGTCGTGTTTTACCCACAAACAAAACAGAAAAACAAAATATAAGCAGAAAACCAAATGTTGTCCGATGAGCAACCTTTTAGGCTCTCGGCATAACGATCTTCCGAAGGAAGACGACAGCAAACGGGACCGGTTTCTAACCACTCTCTTCGTGTATCCTTCTCTGGAAAAGAGAGGGAAGACGACTGGAACGATGGCTATTCAAGCAACCTCGGGCTTGAAAGCTCAAGAAGATGAACTCCTTCTCGGTCCTTGACCGAACCGAGCCTTACCGTTCACCAAGCTTCAACTACTTCGGTTGAACACAAAAGGGCTATTTCTCATATATTCAACAACCTTTACACACACCAATAGCCATGTATTTATAGACCTATGGTGGCTGAAGGTTAGAATGGGCTTAGGCTTCAAAATGGGTCATATGGTTGGCCATTCTTAGTCCATTTGCACACCAGATCACTCTTCAAGCTTTGGCCCATTTGTTGCATCAATGGGCTGCTAAACTCCGACCCAATTGTTGCTTCTAACCACTATCTAACTTAACATAAATCTAATCCTAATGCCTAAGGATGCATGCAATTATAAAACATTACAGGAAGGCAAATGTTTTCCAATAAAAACATAAGGCGAATGTTTGCCGAATAAAATTCAATTACAAATTAATTTCGAGGGAGACAAATTCCTTCTTCATGTGTTTCCACCTTTAGCTCCCACGATAGCAAGTGAAGGGTTGATCCTTGTCATTTGTGCTCGGGTCCCATTCCAAATCCGCGAAGAGGCATTCGATACCTATAATTCCTGCAAAAGAATTGAAGTTGTTGGTTAACAGGTTGGATAAAGTTCGTGTCTTGGTTTGTGATCGAGTGACAGCTCTCTGGGGCACATCAGTTAGTAGTTGTAATTTTAGTACAGAGGATGAATTTTGATGTAAATTGGTTATGTGATAGGTTGACCCCGAGTGTTGGATAAAGGTCGATCACCATAGAAGCTTAGCAGGGCAGGTAAGTAGTGTTTGCATGTACGTTGCCTTTATGGGCCTACACCTTAGAATGACCGGGAGGATTTGTATGTGTTGTATGTTTCGCATGTTTTGTTTCAGTCATGCATCATGTTTTGAAAAGTGTAACGAAAATGAATTTGAGCATAGTTTTAAGTACGAATGTGAAGTGTGATATGTGAACGGTAAGGATAATGGTTACGTGGCCTCGAAGAAAGTGATTCGCCGTTCGACGCAGATAGAGAATCGACTTGGGAAACCTGATCTTCTTCCTAACTCTGTAGGAAAATCGTTGATATGAGATTTGTGTGCAGCTTTTGGGCCCCGGCTGGTTGAGCTTGGACGGTGGTGATGTATCAAGGGCAGTGTGGCGTAAGGGCTAACTACCTGGGGTGGTTGTACGATGTGGCCTTGAAGGAAGTGATTCGCCCTTCGACATAGTAAGAGAATCGACTTGAGAAGATTGATCCGTTTCCCAATTCTATAAGAGGATCGTACGAAATGATAATAGAAAACAGCAACATGTGTGAGAAAGTAGAGATTGCATGTCATAGGATTGCATTGACCGTTTTATATTTCATATGACACTACTTACTGAGCATTAGGCTTACGTGTTGTGTTCGGCTCGGCACGAGTCAGTAGCTCAGATCGGCGAACCAGGTTCGAGTAACTCAGGACGCCACAGTTATGGTATCAGAACCAACCGAAAACCAGTAGGTTTTCAGGACACTATAAAATAAAATCTAGGTAACAATAGTTGATAAAGAGAAGATAAATTTCCTCTTCGACTTATGGGTTGTCACCTACAAAATTAGCAAACAAATTAGGCCATAAAGTTGGATGGGAAATATACCTCAACTTGAGATTAGGTCACGGACCCCGTGGCACATCACCGTATGGAGTAAGGAAGAACTAGTAGACTTAAAATGGAAGAGCTAATAGGAATAAAAAATGGGAGGGCAATTTGGGATCAACACTCGACATCAATGCTTGTGCGCGCGGATCCATGGTCCATGTTGTTCGTAGACCCTCATCCTTGAGGGTTGGACTATCTCCAATTCCATGATCCAAATGGTGATCAATTGTGCACCTATCTTCTGATTTGGTCGACCTTTCATGAGTAAAAATTAGTTCTTTGGTGATCGGTTGCTCCTTCTTCTAGTGCGCGCTCCTCATACGTGTCATTCGTTAGCCACTTGAGCTAACCTAGTTGACTAACCATGCATGCATGCAAAATATTATAGAGATTAATGTTTGCCATGAATTATAAGAAAAGGCCAATGTTTGCCATAAGTTAAAAACACATAGTTGCTTGGTTACATAGATTTTTCTTTGAGAAGAAAAAGTCCCTCTTGAACATGAATTGACCTAGCAAGCAGCCCCCAAGATAGAACATGCGTTAGTTTGTCCATGTCTTGAGCATTTGGTTCTCACTCTAAGCAATCAAAGAGGCCTTCACCTGCAAAAATAGTAAACTTGTCAGTCAAAAGGATAGTTGGTGATTTTCCCTTAGTTTGAGATTGAGTTATTGGTCCTTAAGGCATTTCAGTTTTTGCTCAAGAGCAGAAGTCTGCTCTTCAATAGCGAGATTCCGCTACTTTATTTCTTCTCGAGCAAGTTCCCACTCTCTACAGCGGGCTGCTGCTCCTGAATCAGTATATACACTATCTCTGAAGTGGGAGCCTGCTGTCGAAGAACAAGCTCTCGCTCCATGGACAATAAATAAATAACGCGACCAAAGTCTCTCATACGCGCAATTTTTTTTTCTTTCGGTGAAATCTCCATTCCGCTCGTTGTTGTGGTTTGGAGTAGGATCTCGCTGACGAAAGGCGGGATCCTGCCCACTGTCTTTGGGTTAAGTTTGCATGTTTTTCTGCTTGAGTTTTATCCTAAAGAAAAAAGTGAAGATACTTTTGAAACGGTGAATAATTTTTTGCTATTTTATAGTTGTATGATTCTTCTTCCAAGGGCACTTGTAGTTTAGGAATTAGGATCCAATGAAACTAGCTAACCTTGTAAATAGAAAAGAACCAAGTCTTTGCATGAATCTGAATCTCATTTATGAATTAGTTTCAAATTTACTTGCTAATTCATACTTGAAGTTTTACCCATTTGATTTGTAGAACAAAGCATACCATTTAAAGAAAGATCTAGAAATTGTGGCTTCAAAGTGAAGAGAAGAAACAATAAAGATGAAAAGAGAATGAGAGAGAATGAAAACCCTTGGATGAAATGTACAAAAAACTTAGTTTCATTCAGAGTGGAAATGGAGTTTGAAGAGTTTAAGTATCTATGGAAGTATAGTGGTGGAATCAAATCAAATGTTGACTCTGGTTAATCATTGAACTTGGGGATTGAGATTCTTCTGAGAATAAGAATAGTGAAAATGGAGTTAAAATGCCATAAAAATTTATTAGACATTGGGCAGAACTGCGTCTGTAGAAATTGAATAAATAACGTAAAAACAGCTTGAAAAAATATTGTGCATTGTCTTTGAAGTGGGATCTCGTCCTTCTTCAATGGAATCCCGTTCCAAATGATAACAACAAGTGGAGGAGAGATTTTGCGGGGAGAGAAAAAATTACACATAAGGGAAATTTTGATGCATTACTTATATATGTCCATGGAGCGGGAGCCCACTCTTCAACAGCGAGCTCCCTCTCCAGAATCCCCCTCCAGAAGGATAAAAAGAGTGGATCTTGTTGATTGAAGAATAGGCCCTGCTCTTGGGCAAAAACTCGAAGAGTGGAGTCTCGCTCTCCAAGACTAAGCTCTTACACAACTAAATTTTAATATATATTTGGACAAAAATAATTATTTTGTTAATAAATCATAGTTTACCAGTGATCTTGTTCAAGAGTCGATAGTTTAAAGGGTTTTTTTATTGATTAGAAACAAGAGTTAACAATGGGGATATCATTAAAGGAGTTGTTTTTTTTTTTTCTCGGGAGACAACGAACTATTAGTTAATTTGTTAAATCGCCGCTCCAATGGTGGGTTTCCGATCAGTGTTCGACGGCCGAGAGATCAGGGCGGAGTTCGAAAAGGCTGGACTTAAGTCCTGCTTGATTCCCTATACATGGAAGCATCTGCTTCAAAACCTTAGCGCCATCATCGACGCCAGTGAAGGCGATTTTCAATGGGAACCGCGTGTGCCTTCTCTTCCATCTGCCGCTTATTCTCTCCTCCGCTCCAAGTTTAAGCCCCTCACCTCCTCTGTCCATTCCGTTTTCCATTCTTCTGATCAGGTCACCACCAAGCTCCTCGTCAAGCTTCAGGTCTCTATCCCTCTCTTTCTCTTCTTAAAGCATATTGGCAGTTAGCGCCATTAAACCAATCGGTTGGCTGATTTCTCAGTTAGGGCTGAGCTTCTACTTTCCTGCTTTTGATATTGAATATCTGTATTCTGTTTTTCGTGCATGTAATTTTAAATAAACGTTTATTCTTCAAACAATCGACATATGTATATGTATTAGTCTCTGTATATAAATGTGAATATGCATTTGATATGCAAGATAGTTGGTGAACGATTGATTATCTTATGTATCCTTAGAATGGAGAATTCGTGGAGTCTGTTATCATGAGATATGACTCTCGTCTAGGAAAATATGCTGGGAAACCTCGTCATGGCGGTCTGCGTTCTACCTTGTGCATTTCATCTCAGGTGTAAATTTTTTCTGTCTCAATAGGTTGCCAGCAAGTTTCATTTATTCCCCAACATTTTCGCCACTGAACCAAGGAAAATTTTCAACTTTTCTAGGTTGGATGCAAAATGGGTTGCAATTTTTGTGCAACTGGAACTATGGGATTCAAAAACAATCTGACAGTGGGTGAAATTGTGGAGCAGTTGATCCATGCATCTTGTTACTCACAGATACGCAACATTGTTTTCATGGTGAGTTCAACCCTACCGAGAAAATGAAAAATTGCATCTTCCTATCTTTTTTAACCATCTTTGGGTGTACTCAAAAAAGAATCCCTTGGAATATGAACTAGTTACAAACTTGTTTTGAAGGCACCATTCAATGTTTTGTTAAACTTGTAGCTTACAATCAATGAGTTGTCGGTTGATGTTTATGCAGCAATGGTGGATTTTAAACTAATTTCTCAGGAAAGATTACAGTTTGTCTTAGTCTTCCTTTGATATGTATCATTTTCTGGTATTATATGCAACGTATTTTTACTCATCTTTGTGGAAATATTTTGAGTGGATGTATCACTGGTTTTTGTTGCCCTTGGAAAATCTCCCTGTTCACAGTAACAACATCCAATTCAACACACTCCAACAAAACATCACATGACACTACTATCCAACCTCAAGTCCGGTGAAACGACCACAGGCTCGGAAATGATCTATCCTTGTGATAGAAACATTTTTTTACAGATAATCGATCAATAGACCTCTTACACAATTTGCCCCTTAAAACCATTCACTAACTTCTAAAAACTAACTTCCTCCACAACTAAACAACTGCCATAAAACATTCCACGAGATAAAATGCCAAATAAAAACACACTACTAACCAACATCATTTTAATTTCTACTATAAACTTTACCAAATAACTTCTTCCTTTGCATAACATTTGCATCTTTTTCTCTTTTTAGCTTGTATTTCACTTCAAGTATCTAGCATCAAACAACTGTTATCATTCTTCTCCTTGTTGGAGTATTATATCCAATTCGTTTGTAGTTATTGTAATAAAGGATGATAAATTATATTTTTTTCTGCACTCCCGGCCAACCATTAAATTAAAAATTGCAATACTTGGCTCTGTCCGGTTATGTTTGATCTCCCCGTTAATTTATTATTGTATGGTTAGGGGATGGGGGAGCCGTTGAACAATTATGCTGCCCTCGTGGAGGCTGTTCATATCATGACCGGATCGCCATTCCATCTATCACCCAAGAGAATGACTGTTTCCACGGTAGGTCCAAATGATGTTCTGTTGTCATTGATTGATGCCGGTCATTGTTCTTATTGTTGGAGAGTTTCTTCTTCATAAGTTCATCCTCGGCAATTATTATAATGGAAAGTAAAATGAAATAATCAAAATTTGACTGATTAATAATGACGTCAATTTTGTTTGGTTTACATAGGTTGGCATCATTCATGCTATCAATAAACTTCATCATGATCTTCCTGGCGTGAATTTGGCTGTTTCTTTACATGCACCTGTTCAAGACATCCGATGCCAGATAATGCCAGCAGCTCGGGCTTTTCCTTTGCAAAAACTTATGGACGCACTGCAAGAGTATCAAACGAAAAGGTAGGAATCTACTATTCTGCTAAATATCATTATAAAAGTTAGTACATTTCTCAATGAAATCTTTTATTTTGATATTCCAATTCTCAGCCGGCAGAAAATCTTTATTGAATACATAATGCTTGATGGAGTGAATGATGAAGAGCAGCATGCCCATCTACTCGGAAAATTGTTAGAGACATTCCAAGCTGTGAGCTCTAAAACTTGTACTCAATTATCCATACTATTAAGTGTGCTCTTGTAGGGAAATCTGCAGATGCTTTTACGTTAATGGTATCATATTCCTGGCAAGCAGGTAGTGAATTTGATCCCATTTAATCCAATTGGTACATCCAGTCGATTTAGAAGCAGTAGTGAAGAGAGAGTATCAACATTCCAGCAAATTCTCAGAGGTGTTTATGACATTCGCACTACTGTGCGTAAACAAATGGGTCAGGACATTAGTGGTGCATGTGGACAGCTGATGGTGAAAAACTCTCGAACAGGTGTCATAGCTGACATTGAAGATCTGTCGTAGTCTAATCTCATGTTCTAAGTTACGATCTAACATCAATTCAACAGCTTTATGGTATGGGTTTTGTAAAATGATCCTTGTCCCTGTATTTACATTGCAGTTCCATCGTGAAAGATGTACACATTCTTCACCCTTGTTAGGTTCTTCCATATGGTTATGATTATAAAAATACAAACAACTGATTATATAAAATCAACTTTGAAAAGTTAATTTAAAAAAACACTTTAACTTGAATGGTTCTGTAATCGTAGAAGAAAAGGATACTAGGATGCTCCTCGGATATTAAACTTGGTTGTTGTAAGTCTAAAGAAACCCAAGATAACAATGAAAGGCGTAGAGAAGGACGACCATCTGCAACCATTGGAAAGACTGTCTCTTTCTTAAGAAGCCAGCATTGCTTCCACCTTAGCAATCTGATCCTCTTCATTTTTTGGTACTGGACTTCTATTAGCTTCCTCGAACAAATCGTGCTTCCATTTCTCCACTTGAACTTGATCAGTCCAATGCCGGGATCTGTCCCGTCTGCTGTAATAACTGCCGTCGCCACCACCATACCTGTCTCTTGCCGGACACCCACCTCTTGGTGCTTGGCGATCCGTGGCTGTCTTGCCCTCTGCACCTTCCTCATCAACTCTGTCAAAACGGCGAGATTGTCGACCTCTTTCTTCTCCCCTTCCCCTTTTATCCCCTAGTTGGTGTGGTTCTCTAAACTTCTTAACATTGACAATTTTCTCAGAATTGTCAGAGACAACTGGCATTTTATTCTCTCTAAACGGAGGTCTCTTTCTCGCAGGAGGCACTGGATCACTGGCCTCCATCTCAAAGAATCCATCATGGCGCCAAGCACCCTCATCTTCTCCCTTTGTCTGTGATTTTCCATCTCTCCATGTTGTATTATCAGCTGATTTAGTAGCTTGATGGTCCTTTGAGTCTCTCCACCAACCACGCTCTGAAAATGAGGCAAAAATGAAAATAAAATGATCAGGCGGGAGAAATTGTAAGAGCTTAGATAAAGAAGAAAAATGAAGTGGTGGCTGTGAAAATCATTAACAGCGATTAGAACTTACCACTAGTTGAATTGCGACCATCTTTTTGACCAGCTTGCCCAGCATTGCCACGCTCATGATGCTGTTATAAGACATGCACAGGCAAGCCTAATATTGTTATATACATGGAGGCACTCGACAACATGAGGCTGAACAAGATTATAGCAACATCAGCCCACAAAAAATGTTGTAGACACTAACTATAATTTTGGCATAAAATATAGGACACTGAACGAAAAGCGACATAATCAGTCTCCAATTAGTTTCCACAAAAGAAACCGTGGCAGATCCTAATATATTTTAGTAGACACAACATGTAGACTGTAGAATCAGGAATAACAAAGTTTTAGACTCCAAACACCAATAGATGCATGCAGCAAGGTAACGAACCATGTGCAGACCATACTTTAGTTATGAAACTCAAAATGGCTGACTCAGGATAGGATGCATCTGAGACACAAACATAAAACTTTAATTTGTCCCCCTATTGACTTTCAAGTTGCCCAAAAGTCAAAACATTCAAATAACTTTCAACCAAGCAGTGATACTATATTTTTCTTTTGGCTACAAATTTCTTTAAGAATGGGTGTATCTGTTGAATGGTTCAGATTGAGAAAATTAGCCTGCAATAAACCTACAATAAGCACATAATAATTATAATCACCAAAAAAGAAAGCAATAATTAGTATTTGGCTAGTATGGATTAGTGAGCAAAATTACTCCAAAGACCAAAAATGATTACAAAAAATGTGAAGCCAAGCTGAACAAACATGAACACACAAACACTGATGGATGCATGCACGAATAAAATGAATTTGTGTGTGTCTGAGTGAGAGAGAGAAAGAGAGTAAAACAGATGTCTGCATCAAAGAAAACCTGGACAGAAGATCTTGCTCGAGACAGTGAACTTGCATCAGATGAATTTTTAGTTCCTCCACGGTTTCCATCCAGCTTCTTTTCAGATTCTTTGTTCAAAGATCCATCTGGAATCTTGGAATCAAGTACTGGAGAGGGCTCACGAGGTACAGTATCTTTTGTTCGGTGATGATGCTTTCGATCCCTCTCTGCATTGCCTTCATTATGCAAACTAGAGTTTCTTGTATCTTTTTCAGCTACTGGTTTTACATCCCTCCTAGACCTTTTGGGACTATGAACAACAGAGGCTAATTAAATCAAGCTATTCCTTTCTAAGTAATCTATTTTTTTTCAACAAAACATAAATATAAACCAACACAATCAAAATTAAAAATCTATAATGAGTCAAACTGGATTTTCCTCCACGCAACTAATGGATGGAAAATGAAACTTCCACCGTCTTGCATTGCTCAAGCTATTGTAGAGAGGAGTAAGTATACAATTTGAAGCATGAACTGAAATTAGCTGACAGGAAACAGAAACGACAACACAATATTGGATGATTCACCATCAAATCAATCTAGTTTTACAGTAACTAAAATTTAAACGTAACGTAGTGAACGAACGAGTCACGACAACACAGTCTAAAATAAAAGTGAAATGCAGTCCAGTTTAATCCATAAAGAAAAGAAAAAGAATTGAAATATCCATGAAGTCTCATTCTAAGTTTATTATTGATTTTAGAACAACTCACTATCATTTCTATCAAATGCAATACGCAGTTAGAAAGAATGAGATGCGTTCAAAACCTGGGCTCTTTGTCGAATCTCGAACGATGGCGTCTGGATTCATAATCTCTGCTCTCCCGTCGCGACATTTGGATATTCTCCTGTTCCGAGGAAGAAGAAATGAGTAACAACAGATTACAGATTTAGGGCTTCTAAAGCATACACAGTAGCAATCAGATTTTAATCTCAGCCGCATGATCAGATTTCTCAACCAGCTCATCACAATCCAATCAACGATCCCTATTAATCCAATGCATTATTATTATTTTTTATTCTGCATTTTTTTAAGCCGTCCATCTCAAACCGTCGACGGTTGAGGGTCATGCACAGTAATAATAATGGATTTATCTAAAGTAGAGACCGAGAAAAAGTCAAATTTATACTTTGATTATAGACTCAAATATCATATTATCACGTGAATAGTGTCATTTAATTATTAATATAATTATTATACTATAATATAAATAATTAAATTAATAAATACATAAATTAATGAAAATGACATGTAAATACCGTATCAGAGTGTAACACGTTGTAAACGTAATAACCAAAGTGTACGATGCACATTAGCCAAGTCACAAAACCACGTGCAAAAGTATTGATTTAAAATAATTGAAATGGATGAATTTGCAAGTATGAGTTGAGAATTAGAAGCTAACCTCTAATTAAGCTAATGATCCAATCATAAGTTCCCACTAAAAAATGTTTCCACAAATGTAAAATGCCCAACCGGTGGGAGCACGAACAAGAATTGCATGACTTTGGAATAAAGAATAAAAGTAACCCTTGGTCTCTAGGTCGCAAGAGGATCCCTAGCTCCAAGCCAATGAACCAATCTCTGAATCGCCAAAAATATTGCAAGACCATTTTGTGCTTCGTTGGAACAATACTGAAATCTACTTCGGCCTTGAATTGAGGGAAATATAATATCCTATAAGTTAATGTAACTCAAGTTTTAATCCAGTTCATAAAAGTAACCTCACCCAAAATGTGATTCATCCCAGACCTTGACTCTAAAATGAAGATCATCTTATTAAGCTAATTTGGTATGGAAATATTGAAATTGTGATGATTTTGGTGGAATTCGTGGAAGAGATAGAGTCAGGGTCATGATCGTGACTCTAAAATGTTCAGTCCTCAGTGCTAGTTGCAGAATCACCTAGAAACTTTATGATTGGGCACACTCTAATAAGCCACGCCCCAGCATTGAGGTCTTGGAATTGAATTACAGTTATAGTCTAATGACACCTAATCACTTAACATTACGTGAATGTATGAAATTATTAAAAAGATAATGACATATGTGACATTGTATCATTAGCTTAGATTTTATTGCCACCTTAGAATTATTGTTCTGTAATTGCCATGACCTCGTCCATAGCCCATGTCCAGGGCCTAACTTTTTCCCACCGCTAGCGCCTTGTGATGGCAGCTAAGTCGCCCACTTAGCTCAACCTAACATTCCTCCGAACGACCAAGCTTGCCTTTGGCCAAACATGTTCTTCGGAACCTGGCTCAAGCACCGCCGAGTAGCTCGAGCCAAGATGACGAGAGTCGAGACATAAAAGCTTTTACGAGAACCCACTCTCAACCTTTCATTCACTAAACAAAAGGAAACATTACAACTCCAGCTGTAACAAAGCAAAGGACCACACATCTCGTTGTCTCAATGCTCAGTAGACCGTCTATTTATACAGTCTACAAAATACAGTTAACAAAACCCACCCATGAGGCTTAGTTAATCTACCCGTGCCAAGTGTCCGTCCACTCGGCCCACTGCGTGCATCCACTATGCCTAGTAGTGTTGATCGTGTGCAGCCAACTGCCCACGCCACGTCCAGCACGTCAGGTACTCCTCGTGCCTGACCATTCTGCATGCCCAGCGCATCTGTCACAAGGCTCTGCCCACGTTGTGCCAACTGCCCACGTTGTGCATAAGTTATGTGTGAGGAGAGGGGAACGCTGGCTCGCTCGCGGAAGAAGGGGAATGCCCTCCACCATTAACCGTTTCACAATTCCGTGATTTCGTCCGATTCCGGTTAGATTCTTAAATTTTTCTGTCCGCATTGACCTTAAAATAACCTTTCACTTAAGGGCCAAAATTCTCAGTTACTAATTCGGCCTAAAACTCCGCCGATTAAAATTTACAGAAATCCGATATAATTTCCTAACGGAACATTTCTGGGTATTACACAAAACATCCAACATGCAACGCCACGAAAACCTACCCGTCCCGGTTTGTTCACTACTCAGATACCATAACATGTCGCACCCCGACAGTAACATCCCACGCTATGACATCCAAAAATTCGACGTGAACTCACTCAATTTAACACCACTCTCATTTTCAAATCATATTTAAAAGAACATTTGTAAGTATAAAATTTTTTTCGACTCGATTCGAAAACGACTCCCGCTTCGAAGAGGGAACACATAAATCTTCAATATAAAATACGCAGCGAAAAAGTATAATTTAAAGAAGTTTTTTTAAAAAACGAACAAGACTTAAAATTTCGAGAGGGAGTCTGACACGCGCCCCGCACGCCACCCAAGTTCGGCGCCGCGCGCCCCATTGTGCGCTCACGGCCCAGTGCTGTGCGACCCCGACACGACGTAGCACCCCCAAAGCGTACCCCGCAAGCGCCTTAGCAACAGCGCCACTCTCCCTGCGCGCGCACCTCTAACGGCGCCGCGCTTCCCGCGCCCTCCTGACACGGCGATGCTCCCCGACACAACGCCGCGAGCCCCTACTCGACTCCGCACACCCCACACGCACTCATCTCCACCCTGGCGCTGCGCGTACGCCCTCCTAGCGCCCTCGCATCACGCACACGGCTTCAGCGCCGCGTGCCCCGTGCAACCTACCTCCATTCCCCACGTCCGCGCACCCGCACTTACTCTTAGCGCAGCACGACCTGCGCGCACTTGTAGTGCCGCGTGCCCTGCAGCCATGATGCACTCTCCGCAAGCGCCCTTGACCTGATCAGCATACCCCGTACACACGACCAGCCTGCCGGCGCACCCCACGTGCTCAGTTTGACTACCTGACTCTCCACATTCCTTTCGAAAATTCGGCAGAGTAACACATATAACTACTGACCCCAACCTGCAAACACTATACCATATAAACTCCCAAAGTACATCAACCAAATCCATCCAAAAATCACCGAAGGAAAAACATAATGGAAGGAAATAAATTTGACCACTGTGGATGAAGAAAATTTACAGTATAGAGCAACACAATACTGATACATATATAATATATACACGCATCCTCAAAACCACCCAAACACCTAGGAAAAATCCACATCTATGCACTATACATCATGTAAATCAAATCGTACCTGAAAATACGACAAGGGAAGCCCCGAACAGCTCACGAAAACTCACCACCTCCATGGGTTGGGTAGCCCTAACAGTCCGCCGTCAAGTGCCTCGGTCGTACGCCGCCAACTGCTCTAATGCTCAGGACTGGGCTCTCAAATCTCACCAGCGGAAATCTTTGCACTTATACCATAGAACACAACATAAAACTAATATTTAGCAAGTAGTGCGATATGAAAGTAAAACTGACATTGCAATTCTATCACATGCAATCTCTATGCTCACGCTCATGTTGTCATAATCTGTAACGCGTGCAGCCGTGCCAGGGTGAGAGTGAACCTCGCGCCATGCTATACCCGGACACGTCGTCACCGTCCCAAACTCCCGAGCAACAAGGCCAACAAGCAACACACACACGCCACCTCATAGCAACCACATCACGGTGAGGGTGAACCTCACGGCAAACTATACCCTGATGCATCGCCACCATCCCGGTCTCCCCAGCAATGGGGCCACAGTTGCCACACACACACATTTTGGGACAGCCCGGCCAGCCCACCCCGTGGGATCCGCAACTGGTAATACACTGGCCCACTCCCCGAGCAGGATCTGCTGCACCACTGTCCATCATTCTCACCGTCAACACATACACGCCACGTTACGGGTCAGCCGGCCCACTTCCCGAGTGGAATTCGTTGTTGGTTATGCACCAGCCCACTCCCCAAGCAGGATCCGCGGTACCACTGCCACGCGTCTCACCATCACTTACTCAAAACATGCTTAAAACCATTTTTGTATCCCTTTCAAAACATGATGTATGTCAAACAATACGCACGCACATCACAATCAAGCAACACAATCCTAATTTTATTCGGTGTAGCCCCACCTGGGCAAAACACATGCATCCACTACTTATCTGTCGTCCTAAGCTTTCCCGGTGCACGACTTCACCAAAATCTGGTTCACCTGAACATAAAACCAATTCCTGTCAAAACTTGTCTAAACACTTAACTCATGCTCAAAACCACTACCATTAACTTAACGTACCACAAACTAACCAAAATCGCTCACTAAACCGTCTTGACCCAAAACCTGACGTAAACGTCCGACGCGCATAACTTTTACGTCGGTTATCAGAATCGAACACTTTTTGTGGCTAAACACCCTCTAACAACCTAATTTAACATAGTGAAATGGATTTTAAAATGAACATCAGTAGCATGGTCTAAATTCCCAAAAACATAATCGAGTTTCAAGAAAAATCCCCACCCCCTCTCAGTTTTTCCACGTTTTCAGCCACTCTATCATAACGCCACCACAATTGATCACCTAAACACAACCTAGAACACGCACACACACCCTCTCGGTCTGCTCCCTCCCTCTCGGACACCTACAGTCCAAAAGCACTCACACACGCTGACCCTCCAAAGTTGACTCAACACTCAACAATTTCATAAAAAAAAATCAGAGAGAAGTCGAGCATCTAGCTTGCTCATAAGATAGGGCCAGACCAAAAGGGAAAACTCCCTGTCCACAGTCGAGTTTGGCGCGGAAAGGCTGAGGCACAAGCTGGCTCAAGCACACGCCCACTAGCATCTAAAACACTCCAAAAATCGAGCTCAAACTATCGGGAATTTGGAAACAATCGAACTCTCATGTTCGATCGACAAAACCGAAACAGGGGGAGGCTTACCTTTGATTTTTCAACGCGGGAATGTCAAACCAGCTCCTCCCTTTACCTCGTCGGAGTTCTCTGCACACCAGCATCTCTCTCTCTATCTTTCTCTCTCTCTCTTTCTCTCTCTCTCTCTCTCTCTCGTCGATTGTCGACGAATCGCGCTCGGGTTATAGCTTTCCCTTTCTCGGTTTCTCTCGCTCTCTCGGTCTCGAAATCAAACGGGGTGGAATGGCTTCCACCCGAAGCTATTCCACCTATATGATAAACAAAAATAAAATTTTAAAGTAATACAAATTACTAAAATGCCCCCACATGATTTAATCGTCCGTATTTTTGTTAAATTTGTGTCCTCCCGAATTTAAAAATTCAAAATTTCTCCTACGAATCAAATTCTCAGTTTTATAAAATAAACTTCCCGTTAAAATCTCTTGAATTTATAACGGGGAAAAATAACTTAAATTGCAAAAAATTTCTGGGTTATTTCATCACCCCTACCTTATAAGAATTTTGTCTTCAAAATTTACATACCGAATAGCTCAAGATACTGGCGCTCATGTCCTGTCACCGCTGCCAAGTGGTCTCCTCCACTCCACCATTGTGGCACAATACCTTGACCAAAGGGATCTCTTTGTTGCACAACACCTTCATGGCCAACTCTAGAATCCACACTAGCTTCTCTTCGTAAGTTAGTGTCAGCTGGATATCTATATCCGGAAATGACACCACCTGAGAAGGATCCCGCATACACTTCCTCAGCATTGAGACATGGAATAATCGTGTTTGGCATCCATCAAAGGGGGCAACTGAAGTTTGTAGGCGGTCCTCGCAATTCTACTGACAATAGGAAACGACCCCACGAACCGAGAGTTAAGCTTTCCTCTCTTGCCAATCCTGACCACTCCTTTGAATGGAGAGATCTTCAGGAATACCTCATCACCCATGCTGAACTCCAGCTCTCGCCGCCTCTGATCTGCATAGCTCTTCTGTCGACTATGAGCTGCCTCAATCCTTTTCCTTATAGTAGAAATCTTGTCGACAGTTTGCTACAGTATCATCGGGCCTATCAGTCTCACCTCACAAACCTCATCCCAATACAATGATGACCTGCACTTTCTCCCATACAAAGCCTCGTACGGCGCCATACTAATGGTGGACTGATAACTGTTATTATACGACAACTCGACTAACGGCAAGAACCTGTTCCAAGCTGCTTGAAACTCCAACACACAGGCTCTGAGCATATCTTCCAATATCTGTATGGTTTGCTCTGACTGCCCGTCTGTCTGAGAGTGAAAGGCTGTACTGAAATCCAACTTGGTACCCATGGCTTTATGCAAACTCTTCCAAAACTTAGATGTAAACCTAGGGTCTTGGTCTGACACTATCGACACCGGGATCCCATGCAGTCTGACCACCTCCTAAATGTACAGTTGAGCGAACTGGTCGATGGAATAAGTCTTCCTTACAGGCAAAAAGTGAGATGAGTTCGTCAACTTGTCCACAATCACCTAGATCCCATCGTAGCCTTTGGCAGTTCTCGACAATCCAACCACAAAATCCATAGTAATACACTCTCATTTCTACTCCGGTATGGACAGTGGCTAAAGCGTACCTCACAGTCTCTGATGCTTAGCCTTTACCTGTTGGCACGCCATGCAGGTCTCGACGTACTTAGCTACATCTCGTTTCATATTAGGCCACCAATAGTGCTACTTCAAATCTCTGTACATCTTAGTGCTTCCAAGATACACAAAGAAACAAGATGAGTGGGCTTCTGACAATATCTCCCTCCTCAGCTTCTCATTCTTCGGGACGTACCACCTATCCTAAAACTTCAGAAACCCATCCTCCGAATGGCTGAGCTTGGTACTAGCATTGGCCTCCCTACCTGCTTTCAGCCCGCTGCACTCAAGGTCAGTCTCCTTGGCTTGCTTAATTCTATCTAGAATGGTTGGCCTCAATGACATCGCCGAAAGTGTGGTCGCCAAATCAGAAACCACGTTTAGGCCAAACCCTTGCATCGTAGTCCTCAGCTTGGTAGGCATTGCCGAAATCATGGCAGACGTCGAAGCTGACACTCGGCTCAAGGCGTCCACTATGACATTCGCCTTTCCTGGATGATACTTGATCTCCATATCGTAGTCCTTAACTAGCTCAATCCATCTTCTCTGTCGCAAATTCAACTCCTTCTGCGTGAAAATATACCTCAAACTCTGATGGTCTGAAAATATCTCGTACTGTTGCCCATACAAATAATGTCTCCAAATCTTAAGTGCAAAGACTGCTGCCACTAACTCCAAGTTCTGCGTGGGATAGTTCTACTCGTAGCTCTTCAATTGCCTGGAAGCATAGGCAACCACCTTTCCATCCTGCATGAAAACACATCCCAAGCCTATCCTGAAGGCATCACAATAAATGCTGAACTTCTCTCCCTCTACAAACAGTATTAACAAAAGAGCTGTAGTCAACCTCTGTTACAGTATCTGGAAGCTGTCTTCACACTTGTCAGACAATTCATACCTTACATTCTTTCTGTTCAACCGGGTCAAAGGAGCTGAAATCTTGGAGAACCACTCAATGAATCTTCAATAGTATCCAGCCACCAGAAAACTGTGTATCTTGCTAGCACTGGTTGGTCGCGACCACTCCTTCACAGCCTGAACCTTCACTGGATCAACTGAAATGCCCTTAGACGAAATAACATGCCCCAAGAAGTGGATCCTATCCAGCCAAAACTCGCACTTAGAGAACTTAGCATATAGTCGGTGCTGGCTCAAAGTAGTCAGCACAATCCTCAGGTGCTCTCTATGCTCCTCCACGCTCCATGAGTAAATCAGGATGTTATCAATGAACACTATCACGAACCTATCGAAGTGTTCCCTGAATACTCGGTTCATCAGATCCATGAAGGCTGCTGGGGCATTGGTTAGCCCTAATGACATCACTAAAAACTCGTAGTGTAGTGCCCCACTCTCCCTAGTACGATATTGTCCGCTCTGGGCCCACTGCCCTCACGGTTTTGCTTCTGAGCGAAAGCTTCGCCAAAAACGCATCATACCGGCTAAGGTCGGCCCCCCCACTTATGAACCAGCCCTTCTACCTCTACCTCTACCCAAGTAATGTGGGAATTGTGACTGACCTCTTTGCCTTCATAATTTCACCCTTCCTCGAGGGGCCCGACGTCTTCGTCGGCCACACTTTTGGTTGGGTAAAGGCTCTTATACCACTTGTAGTGCCCCACTCTCCTTGGTATGATATTGTCCGCTCTGGGCCCACTACCCTCATGGTTTTGCTTCTGAGCAAAAGCGTCACCCAAAACGCGTCTTGCCGGCTAAGGTTGGCCCTCCCACAATGAACCAACCCCTCATGGCTCTGATACCACTTGTAGTGCCCCACTCTTCCGGTATAATATTGTTTGCTCTGGGCCCACTGCTATCACTTTTTTGCTTCTGAGCGAAAGCTTCGCCCAAAACACGTCATACCGGCTAAGGTCGACCCCCACCCCTCCACTTATGAACCAGCCCCTCTACCTACACCTAAGCGATGTTGGAATTGTGACAGGCCTCTTTGGCTGAGATACCTTAGCCTGTATGACGCGTTTTGGGTGAAGCGTTCGCTCAGAAGCAAAACCGTGAGGGCAGTAGGCCCAGAGCGAACAATATCATACCAGGGAGAGTGGGGCACTACAAGTGGTATCAGAGCCTTTACCTAACCGGAAGTGTGGCCGACGAGGGCGTCGGGCCCCTCGAGGAGGGGTGAGATTGTGAAGGCAAATAGTCTTGTCACAATTCCCACATCGCTTGGGTGGAGGTAGAGGGGTTGGTTCATAAGTTGGGGGCCCGACCTTAGCCGGTATGATGGGTTTTGGGGGAACCTTTTGCGCAAAAGCAAAACCGTGAGGGTAGTGGACCCAGAGCGGACAATATCATACCGGGGAGAGTGGGGCATTACACGTAATGTCCATACCTCGTATAGAAGGCAGTCTTCCGGATGTCTTCCTCCCTAACCTTCAATTGGTAGTAACTGGACCTCAAATCGATCTTGAAGAACACCTGCACACCTTGCAACTGATGAAACAAGTCATCTATTCACGGTAATGGGTACCTGTTCTTCCCTGTCAGCTTATTCAGCTCCCTGTAAACAACGCACATGCGTAGAGACCCGTCTGTCTTCTAAACAAAAAGTATCGGCGGACCCCAAGGTGAGAAACTAGGGTGTATAATGCTTTTATCCGTCAACTTCTCCAGCTGCGCCTTTAACTCCTGCAGCTCAGTAGGTGCTAATTGATACGGGTTCTTATGCACCGGTTCAGCTCCAGGATATACATCAATAACAAATGCGATCTCCTGATTAGCGGTAGACCTGGCAGATTTTCCAAAAATACCTGTGGGAACCCCTGAACAATGGAAATATCCTAAAGCTGAACTTCGCCTTACAACTATACGTCCACGGCATTAGCTAGGAAACCCATATACCCACCCTGCAACAACTGTTAGGCTCTCATAGTAGACACAACTAGAATCCTGCTCAAACCCTTCCCTGTCATGAAAGAGTAACTCTCCCCACTCGGAAGTCCAAAATGGATCTCTCTGGTTCTGCAATCTATCAAAACATTATGTCTAAACAACCAATCCATTCCCAAAATGACCTCATACCCCTAAATGTCGAGTATGATTAGATCGGCATAACACTGCTTTCCTCCCACTGTCACAATATCACCTTGCACCACCTGATCCGAACATAGGCGCTCCCCCGATTGTAACAACAAGTCATAAAACTGTTTGGAAGAATTGGGCACTAGGTTTTACTTGACCACAAAGGCAAAAGACACAAATGAATGCGTAACACCCGTATCAACAAGAGTATAAGCCGCCATGCTTGAAATAAAAATGTTACCTGAAATCACTGATGACTAGGAAGCCTCCTCTAGCTCAATAAGGGTAAAAACCCTCGGCGCCATCCTCGCAGGAGCTTTACTCAAATTAGGGCAATCCTTAGCAAAATGCACCAATTCATTGCAGTTGAAGCACCGATTCCGTGGCTGCGGACAATCTCTAGACATGTGGCCCGCCTCGCCACAGTTGAAGCATCGCCCCGAGCCCACCCTGCACTCATCGGGGTGACTCATCTGACATTTAGGTCATAGTGGAAATTGCCTCGACCCCTGTGACTGTTTGTTGCTCACCTGGCTGCTAGAGCTGTCATTATGCCACTTCAGGCCCTTCCACTGAAATGACTCTTCCCTGCTCGACTAGGGCAAAAACGCCCTGAAAAATCTTCTGGGCTGCTCCTTAGGCGGCTCTCTGTAACTGTGCAGCTTTGTTCTAGCCTCCTCAATGTTTAGAGCCTTCCCCACCACATCATCGTAAGACACCCCTCGCGTTCCAGCTATGCACATGCCCATGTCTATATCAGCTTTCAGACCCTGCACAAACTGCTGTACCTTGTTTTCATCTAGGCTCACCAAATGCCCTGCAAATCGAAACAACGCATCGAACTGTCTCACGTACTCGGCCACTGTGCCTGTCTGCTTCAACTGCGCAAACTCCACTATCTTACGAGTCCTGATAGCATGGCTGAAGTACTTACCGAAGAACAAAGCCTTTAACTCTTCCTAGGTCATGACCTTCACGTCCCTCGTGGTACCGACGGTATCCCACCAATGGCAAGGATCCTTGGCAAAATAGAATGCCGCACTAGTTTCCCTGTCATGGTAATTTACCTTGGCATAGTTCATCAAGCTCTCCATGCTCTGTATCCACTCCTTAGCATTGAGAGGATCCGGAGATGATCCGTCAAATAGTGGGGATCTAAGCTTGTGCAACCTATCGCGCTAAAGGTCAGTCGAAGCCTGGGCACTAGTCTGGCCCTAGTCCTCCCTACTCATAAACCGCTCCAGTTGATGAAACTGGCGGTTGACAAACTTAGTAAGCTACCTAACGACGTCATCCATATTGCCTACAGCTCTGTGCGCCAACCATGATGCTAAATCATGTACACCATAACATCTAATAAGAAAAAAAAAAGAAACAAGGGTTGTAAGAATACTTACAGTTGGTGGAGCGCTCTCGTGCAACGGCTGGCGGTGTTAGGTAATCCTCTAAATAACGTCAACCCCGTGGCTCTGATACCATAACCTATAACGCCCCGAAAACCTACCAGTCTCGGTTTGTTCACTACTCAGATACCACAACCTGTCGCACCTTGACAGTAACATCCCATGCTATGACATCCAGAAACTCGACATGAACTCATTTAATTTAACACCACTCTCGTTTTCAAATCATATTCAAAACAACATTTGTAAGTATAAATTTTTTTTGACTCGATTTGAAAACGACTTGCGCCCCAAAGAGGGAACACATAAATCCTCAATATAAAATACGCACCAAAAAAGTACAATTTAAAGGAGTTTAAAAAAAAAAACCAAAAGACTTCAAAATTTGGAAAGGAGTCATACACGCGCCCCGCGCGCCACCAAAGTTCGGCACCGCACGCCCTATCGTGCGCTCATGGCCCAGCGCTACGCGCCCCGACAAGGTGCAGTGCCCCCAAAGCGTACCCCGCGCGCCGTACCAACATTGCCACTCGCCGACGGCGCCGCGCGCCCCCACTAGACTCCGCGCGACTCGCGCGCACACATCTCCACCTCGGCGCCACACGCACACCGTCCTGCCGCCCTCGCATCACGCACACGGCTTCAGCGCTGCATGGCCCGCGCACCCTATTTCTGCGCCACACGTCCACGCGTGCACCCACTCTCGGTGCCGCACCCCCCGCGCACGCTTATAGTACCGCGTTCCCTGTGCGCCCTGCAGCCATGATGCGCTCTCCGCAAGCACCCTCGACTTGATCAGTACGCCCCGTGTACACGACCAGCTCGCCGGCGCACCCCGCGAGCTTGATTCGACTACCCGACACTACACCTTTCTCCCGAAAATTCAGCAGAGTAACCTCTGTACCTATTGACCCCAACCTGCAAACACTATACCATATAAACTCCCAAAGAACCAAATCCATCCAGAAATCACCAAAGGAAAAATAGAGTGGAAGGAAATAAATCTGACAACTATGGATGAAAAAAATTCACAGTA
>JAJTVC010000236.1:8648-25000 GCA_022433055.1 Begonia peltatifolia | reverse complement strand
TGGTGCATGAGCCTCATGAATGTGCTTGGGGTGTTAGATAAACCAAAAGACATTACCATCAATTCGAATAATCCATATTTTGTCTTAAAGGCTGTCTTCCATTCGTCGCCTTCCCTCATCCTGATATGATGGTAGCCGCTCTTAAGATCTATTTTAGAGAAAATGGAGGCTCCACTGAGCTCATCCAACATGTCCTTGAGCCTGGGAATGAGAAATCTATACTTGACAGTAATTTGGTTCACGACTCGGCTATCGACACACATCCTTATGGTGTCGTCTTTCTTGGGAACTAATAAGGAGGGTATTGCACAGGGGCTCATGGACTCTCTTATGTAATCTTTATCCAAAAGTTCTTGTACTTGGTCCTGTAGTTTCTTGGTCCCTTCGGGGTTCATTCGGTATGCTAGTCTATTAGGCAGTACGACTCCAAGTAGGAGATCAATTTGGTGTTCAATGCCATGCGAGGGTGGTAGACCTTGAGGTAAGTCTTCCGAGAACACGTATTGGAATTGGTTAAGTAAAGATTTAACGGGTTGAGGAATAACTTCTAGCTCCATAACTCTATCTTGAAAAAGTACCAAAATTAGGGGATCTCCTCTTCGCACGGATGTTTCTATCTCCTTCGTAGTCATGAGTAAAGTAGACTTATCCTTGGCTTCCTTTCTTGCAGCGTCATCTTTAGATATTTGTTCAGGGATCATGGGAGCAAACTTAAAGGTCTTTCCTTCAAACTTAAGGGAATAGTAGTTAGTGTAGCCGTCGTGGTTTACCCTTCGGTCAAACTACCAGAGTCGGCCTAGGAGTAAATGACTTGCACTCATAGGCACAACATCGCAGAGGACCATGTCCTTGTACTTCCTGAGGGCAAATTCAACTTTCACTTGCTTGGTAACCTTGACATCATCCCTATCATCTAGCCAACATAGCTTGTAGGGTGAGGGTGAGTGTTGGTCTCTAGATCTAACTTGGTCACAAACTCTGTGGAGGCAACGTTAGCACAACTACCTCCGTCTATAATCAGGGAACATAACTTCTCCTTGATGAAACATCTGCTACGGAAGATGTTCTCACGCTGACAGTCTTCTCCAGAATTCTTAGTTACGAGAACATGTCTTCTGACCATAAGCATGGGTCCTTCAGGGGCGTGGAAAACTTCTTCTTGGGAGTCACTCTCCTCCTCATCTTCGTTTACACCTTCTCTCTCATCTTTGCTCGTAAACTCTCCAGTGTTCTCATGGAGGATCATCACTCGTCTATTAGGACACTGAGCCATGAAATGACCTAAGCCATGGCACTTAAAGCATTTAAGATCTCGCGATCTAGGGGGATTGGCACTTTCTACTAAGCTTTTATTACTTGATTCTTTGGGTGGCCAACTCCATGGAAACAGTTTCTTTCCCTCAGCTTTGGTGAAAGTTTTGTTTGGTTCTGGTTGCGAAGGGGTGATTTTAGGAGTAGTCTTGAGGGGAAATTTCTGGGAGAAACTAGCTTTTCTCTTCCTACTAAGTTGGCGCTCTACCTTCATAGCCATCTATACTACCGCGCCAAGGGATTCTAGGGGATGCAGCTCAACAATGTCTCCAATATCTTGGTGCAATCCTCGAATAAATTGTGTAAGCACTTGCTTTTCAGATTTGTCCATAACTCCACGAGTCCTAAGGGTTTCAAACTTAGTAAGGTACTCTTCAACAGATCAACCTCCTTGTCTCAGGTTTTGGATTTGTAAGAAGAGCTCTTGTCGGTATTGGCTAGGTATGAATCTCTTGGTCATGAAGAACTTCATCACTCTCCAAGTGGTGACAGGGTCGTCCCCTATCTTCTGTCTTTGGGATTTAATGTTGGTCCACCATAGGGCTGCGTATCCCGTGAGCTCGACCGAAACTAGTTGGATCTTAACTTTATCCGAATATTCATAGTAGTCAAAGACTTTCTCCACTTTATCTATCCAATCTAGAAAGGTGTTACCATCGCATGTGCCATTGAATGACGGAACATGCAACTTAATGTTCCTAAGATCGTCTAAGTTTTTTTGACGGTTGGACCTAAAATTCTCTTCTTCGTCTAAGTCCACTTATCCTCATCATGATAGTCAAAGTCTTGGAACCTCCTTCTTGGGTTAGGTGGCCTCTCACTCCTTGGGGAAGGGTCCTGGTCGGGGAATCTCCTGGGAGAGTATTCAGTTCTCCTAAAGTTCTCAAGTCTCATCCTAAGGAGGTCATCTCGAGAGGGCTCTCTGGGGTTAATCTTGTTGAGGTTCTTCATTATAAATTTCATACCTAGGATTAAGTCTTTGAGTTGTTGGCCTAGATTACTAACTTCTCCATTAAAGGCATTTAACTGTCCTTGAAGGTTGGACTCTCCCTCTTGATGGGTACTAGTCTCGGGTTGGGGAACGTCTTTACCCCGGTTTGGTTCTTGAGTTAGAGTATCGGGGTTTAAATCTCGGTTGTGTCCACTTCTAGTCTTCATGTGACTTCCTAAGGTTATAAGGGAGACATGTGTTCTTACACTAGATCGACCCTAAGTATTAGGAAGGAGGGAAAAAGTAGTGGATCACGGGTGCCTTAAACTTCGAGCGCAAATTTGAGGGCTTAAACGACCCTTATTGTTGGTGTGCTCTAAGACCTTAAATGGCCCTTCAGCCTTTGGTAGAAGCTTAGACCGCCTCTTAGCCAGAAACCTCTCTTTTCGCAAATATAGCCAGACTAAGTCTCCTTCGTTAAAGATGATCTCCTTACAACCCTTGTTTGCATGTCTGGCATATCTTACATACATCTTCTCAATTGTCTTACGCACGACCCCATGCAACTTCTTCACTTGGTTGGCCTTGTCCTCCTCCGATGAGTTTGTAAGTTTCTTGGTTGGTATGGGTACAAGGTCCAAAGGTGTGGTAGGGCTGAAACCATAAGCGACCTCAAAGGGGGCTCTCTTTGTCGTGGAATGCACACTATAGTTGTAAAAAAATTCTAACCCAAGTAGGAGTATATCCCAATCCATTAGTCTCTTCTAAATAACGCAACGCAATAAGCTTTCCAAAGTTCGGTTAACAACTTTCGTTTGTCCATCCGATTGTAGATAGAAATGTGTGCTGAATAAGTTTGTCAATGTTTTTAAATTCTCTTCTCATTTTTAAAACCATTGATGAGACTAGTTTCAAAAATAATGTAGGTGTAGAAAAACCCGCATCAACTATATTATCACATAAAATCAGGTGAACAGTGAAAATGAGGTCACTCAAAGATCCTCTGAACCACACCACAAGGAAAGGTCACAATAACATCGACAGGGTCTCATAAGGAGAAGAGAAAAGGTCAACCACCCAAGAGGGGCTCAACGACACACTATACCCGGGGCTATCGCGGATACACGGGATAGAGCACACCGGGGGGACACAATCACCCAACCCTGGGCCCAATGAGACCGTACAATGGACTTATAAACCAGGGGTAGCAACGAACAGACACTGACTAGGTCGGGTAACGAGGCTAGCCAAGCTCAGAGCTCATCGCTCTTTTAGCGGGGAGTACCGCACAGGACTACCCAAACTCAGAGTCCTACTCTTATTCTCAATGAGAGTACCCTATCCAAACAAGTGTGGGGAGTACCATGACAACCCTCAAACACGGGTGCGTCTCGGCAAAATCCCCTGATACTCTAAGCGTATGGGCCTAGCTGACAGTGCCGGACAATTATCTCCAAAACAAACTCCAATGCACGTCAAAAAACAATGGTGTGCGTGAGAAAATTTGTGACACCCCGAGAATCCACACGTTCCCGAAACGCTCACTATTATTACACATTATGACATCCAGAAACTCAATGTGAAGTCACTCAATTTAACACCACTTTCATTTTCAAATCATATTCAAAAGAACATTTGTAAGTATAAATATTTTCGACTCGATTCGAAAACGACTCGCGCCCCCGAAAAGGGAACACGTAAATCCTCAATATAAAATAAGCAGCGAAAAAATTCAACTTAATTTAAAAAAAAACGACAAGTCATAAAAATTTCGAGAAAGGAGTCCGACACGCACCTCTCGAGCTCGGTGCGGCGCTGCGCGCATGCCTGAGACAGCACCGTGTGCCCTGCGCGCTCGCCTGACACGGCGACACGCCACCAACACAGCGCTGCACGCAGCGAACGCCCCCACCAGCACACACATCTTCCCTTCGACGCTGCACGCACGCCCTCCCGGTGCCCCTGCATCACACACACAGCTTTAGCGCCGCTTACCTCGTGCGCCTTACCTCTGCGCCACACGTCCGCGCGTGCCCTGCAACCATGATGCCCTCTCCGTGAGCATCCCCGACTTGATCAGCACGCCCCGTGTCACGACCAGCTCGCCGGCGCGCTTTGTATGCTCGGTCGGCTACCCTATACTCCACATTTTTTCCCAAAATTCGGCAGAGTAACCCCTGTACCTTCTGACCCCAACCTGCAAACAATATACTATATAATTTCCCAAAGTACACTATCCAAATTAATCCAGAAAATCACCAAAGTAAAAACAAAGTGGAAGGAAATAAATCTAACAACTATCCATGAAAAAAATCCACAGTATAAAGCAACACAATGCTCATACATATAATATATATATACGTGTCCTCAAAACTATCTAAACGACCAAGAAAAAGCGACATTTGTACACTATACAACATATAAACTAGAACTGTCCCTAAAATACCATAAGGGTAACTTTGAACACCTCACCAAAACTCACCACCTCCATGGGTTGGGTTGCCCTAACAGTCCGCCGTCCGGTGCCTCGATCGCACACTGCCAATTGCCCTACTGCTCAGGACTGGGCTCTCGAATCTCACCAGCAGAAACCTGATGTGCCCAAGAGGGTCATCACTCGATCACAAACCAAGGCACGAGTTTTATCAAACGTATTCACTAACAAGTTCAATTCTTTTGCAGGTATTAATGGTTTCAAATGTCTCTTCACAAACTTGGAATGAGACCCGAGCACAAAGGACAAAGATCAACCAATGCACTTGCTATCGTGGGAGCTAAAGGTGGACGCACATGAAGAAGGGATTTGTCTCCCTCAGGATTAATTTGTAACTGAATTTTATTTTGCAAACATTCACCCTCCTGTAATGTTTTATAGTTGCATGCATCTTTAGGCATTAAGATTAGATGTATGTTAGGTTAGATGGTGGTTAGAAGCAACAATTGGGTCAAAGTTTAGCAGCACATTGATGCAACAATTGGCCAAAGCTTGAAAAGTGCTCTGGTGTGCAAGTGGACCAAGAATGGCCAACCATGTGGCCCATTTCAAAGCCCAACCCCATCCTAACATTCAGCCACCCTAGGTCTATAAATACATGGCTATTGGTGTTTGTAAAGGTGTTGAATCTATGAGAATAGCCCTTTTTGTGTTTAGCCAAAGCAGCCATGAAGATTGGTGAACGGTAAGGCTCGGTTCGGTCAAGAACTTAGGACTGTATCTCTTTTGAGCTTTCAAGCCCAAGGTTGTTTGAATAGCCATTGTTTCACTTTTCTTCTCTCTCTTTACGTAGCAGGATACACGAAGAGAGTGGCCATTAACCGGTTCTATTTGCTGCCGTCTTCCTTTGGAAGATTGTTATGCCGAGAGCCTAAAATATTGCTCGTCAGACAACATTCGGTTTTTGCCCATTTTCTTATCCGTTCTGTTTGTGGGTAGAACACGACTCATTCGAGGGTGGATTCGTGTTAAAACCTCAGCACCTACACCATAGAACACACAACATCAACCTCATGCTTAGCAAGTAGTGTGATATGAAAGTGAAACCGACAATCCAATCTTATCACATGCAATCTCTACGCTCACGCTCATGTTGTCACAATCTGTGATGCGTAGTGCAGCCGTACCAGGGTGAGGGTGAACCTCGCGCCACACTACACCCTAACACGTCGCCACCGTCCCGGACTCCCCAACAATGAGGCCCACAAGCTACACACATGCGCCACCTCCCAGCAACCACATCAAGGTAAGGGTGAACCTCGCGCCACGCTACACACTGATGTGTCGCCACCGTCCCAGCCTCCTCAGCAATGGGGCAACAGTTGCCATACACACACATTTCGCGACAGCCCAGCAGGCCCACTCCCCAATCGAAATACGAGATTGGTGATGCACTGGCCCAGTCCCCGAGTAGGATCTGCGACACTATTGTCCATCATCCTCACTGTTAATACATACACGCTGCGTGATGGGCCAGCCGGTCCATTCCCCCAACGGAGTTCGCGGTTGGTTACACACCGGCTCACTCTCCGAGTAGGATCCGTAGCACCATCGCCACGTGTCTCACTACCACTTACACAAAATAATGCTCAAAACCATTTTTGTACCCTTTTCAAAACATGATGGATGTCAAACAAAATGCACACACGTCACAATCAACCATACACTTCTAATGTTCCTTGGTGTAGGCCTACCTGGGCAAATCACATGCACACACTACTTACCTAGCGTTCTAAGCTTTCCTGATGCACGACTTCACTAAAAACATAGTTTAACCAAGACATAAACAACCACTCATCAACATTCACATCAAAATTTACTAAACATGCTAAAAATTACATCTCCCAACTAAACCCATGAAATCCCAACTAAAACGGGTCATTAAATCGGTTCGGCCGAAAATCGGCCTAAACTTTGGATGCGCATAACTTTTGCGTCGGTTATCGGAATCAAACGATTCCAGCAGCCAAATGTTCCTCTAACAATCTAATTTAACACACTAAAACAGAATTTAAAACAATTAACCGTACCCTCGTCAAAATCTCCAAAAACAGAACTTGTTTTATACACCAAAACGTCTAAATTTTTAACTTCAACCCAATTTCGCCAAGTCCTTCACTAATCAGCCACATTCCAACCCACTAAGTAAAATCTAACACAATTTGAAGCTTCCCACTAAAAACAAATCTGAATGGCAGCACAAGACCCTTTCGGTTTTCTTCCCAAAATCGGAGCACCACAGCCCACCGATGATCACCTCTTTTCCCTACTGCTAATCCCCCTACATTGCAGCATAACTAACCGAGGCTGGAACACAGGCAACACCACACCCTCGGCCACCAAAACAGAGAGGGAACATGGGTATATTATCACCCATTCTCGGTCGGGTTGGCGTGGAAAATGCTGAGCCACAAGCTGGCTTAAGCACACGCCTGTTAGTTTCCAAACACTCCAAAAATTTGAGCTTAAACTATCAGGAATTCGGAAACAATCAAACTCCCATGCTCGATCGACACAGGGGGAGGCTCACCTACGATTTTTCAGCGCGGGAAGGCCGATCCAGCTTCTCCCATCAGCTCACCGGAGTACCCTACACACCGACATCTCTCCTTCGGCGGTCGGTCGTCGGCAGCTCCCTCTCCCGTCTCTCTCCCTCTTTCGGTTGCTCTTTCTCTCGGGTGCTCGGTGAAGAATAGGGAGGAATGGCTTCCACCCGAAGCTTTTCCACCTTAATATATAAAAAAAATAATTTAAATAAATTACAAATTACCAAAATGCCCTCATGTGTTTTAATCGTCCGTATCTCTATTAAATTTCCATCCTCCCAACTTCAAAATTCAAAAATTCTTTTACAAATTAAATTCCAAGTTTTCATAAAATAAATTTCCCGCTAAAATCTTCCTAAAAATTTTAACGAAAATTAATTTAAATTTCAGAACTTTCCGGGTTATTACATCCCCCCCCCACCCCCAACCTTATAAGAATTTTGTCCTCAAAATTTACGTACCAAATAGCTCAGGATGCTGGCGCTCCATGTGTTGTCGCTGCTCCTAAGTGGTCTCCTCTATTCCACAGTTGTGTCACAATACCTTAACCAAAGAGATCTCCTTGTTGCGTAACACCTTTACGCCCGACTCTAAAATCCTCACAGGCTTCTCTTTGTAAGTCAGTGTCGGTTAGATCTCTATATCCTGTAGTGGCACCACCTGAGAAGGATCCCGCATACACTTCCTTATCATCGAGACATGGAAAATATCGTGGATGACATCCATCGAAGAGGGCAAATGAAGCTTGTAGGTGGTCGTCCCAATCCTACTGACAATCGAAAATGGCCCCACGAACCGAGGGTTAAGCTTCCCTCTTTTCCCAAACCTGACCACTCCTTTGAACGGGGAGATCTTTAAGAATACCTCATCAGCCACGCTGAACTCCAGCTCTCGCCCCTGTGATCTGCATAGCCTTTCTGCCGACTTTGAGATGCCTCAATCCTCTTTCGTATAATAGAAATCTTGTCGATAGTCTGTTGCAGTATCTCCGGGCCTATCAGTCTCGCCTCACCAACCTCATCCCAATTCAACGGCAACCTACACTTCTTCCCATACAAGGCCTCATACGGTATCATACCGATGGTGGACTGATAATTATTCTTATACAAGAACTCGACCAACGGTAAGAACCTGCTCCAAACCGCCTGAAACTCCAACACACAGGCTCTGAACATATCTTCCAATATTTGTATAGTCCGCTTTGATTGCCCGTCGATCTGAGGGTGAAAGGCTGTACTGAAATCTAACCTGGTACCCATGGCCTTATGCAGACTCTTCCAAAACTTAGACATGAACCTGGGGTCTCGGTCTGACACTATCGACTCTGGGATCCGATGCAGTCTGACCACCTCCTGAATGTACAACTGAGCGAACTGGTCCATGGAATAAGTCATCGTCACAGGCAAAAAGTGAGATGACTTTGTCAACCTATCCACAATCTCCCAGATCGCATCGTGGCCCTTGGCAGTCCAACTATAAAATCCATGGTAATACGCTCCCATTTCCACTCCGGTATGGGCAGTGGCTGAAGCGTACCTGACGGTCTCTGATGTTTAGCCTTTACCTGTTGGTACACCACGAAGGTTTCAACGTACTTGGCTACCTCCCGCTTCATATTAGGCCACCAATAGTGCTGCTTTAAATCCCTGTACATCTTAGTTTTTTCAGGATGCACAGAGAAAGAAGACAAGTGGGCTTTTGACAATATCTCCTTCCTCAGCTCCTCACTCTTCGGGACGTACCACCTATCCCGAAACTCAGAATCTCATCCTCCGAATAGCTGAACTCAGTACTAGCATTGGTCTCTATACCTGCCTTCAGTCCACTGCACTCAGAGTCAGTCTTTTGGGCCTGCTTAATTCTGTCTAGGATAGTCAGCTTCAATGACATCGCCAAAAGTGTGGCTGCCAAATCAGAAACCACCTTTAGGCCATACCCCTGCATCTCAATCCTTAGCTCGACAAACACCGCTAAAATCATGGTAGACGTCGAAGTTGACACTCAGCTCAAGGCGTCCGTTACGACATTCGCCTTTCCTGGATGAAACTTGATCTCCATATCGTAGTCTTTAACCAGCTCAAGCCACCTTCTCTGTCGCAAATTCAGCTCATTATGCGTGAATATACACTTCAAACTCTGATGGTCTGAAAAAATCTCGCACTGCTGCCCATACAAATAATGCCTCCAGATCTTAAGCGCAAAGACTACTGCCGCTAACTCTAAATCGTGTGTGGGATAGTTCTGCTAGTAGGCCTTCAATTGCCTGGAAGCATAGGCAACTACCTTCCCACCATACATTAAAACACATTCCAAACCTATCCTGGAGGCGACACAATAAATGCTGAACTTCTCTCCTTCTACAGGTAGTATCAACAAAGGAGCTGTAGTCAATCTCTGTTTCAACGTCTGGAAGTTGTCTTCACACTTGTCAGACCATTCATACTTTACATTCTTTCTGGTCAGCCGAGTCAAAAGAGCTGAAATCTTGGAGAACCCCTCAATGAATCTCTGATAGTATCTAGTCAACCCCAGAAAACTGCGTATCTCACTAACACTGGTCGATCGTGGCCACTCCTCCATAGCATGAACCTTCACTGGATCAATTGAAATGTCCTCGGAGGAGATTACATGTCTTAAGAAGTGGATCCTGTCCAACCAAAACTCGCACTTAGAGAACTTAGCATACAATCGGTGCTGGCTCAAAGTAGTCAGCACAATCCTCAAGTGCTCTCTATGCTCCTCCTCGCTCCGAGAGTAAATCAGAATGTCATCGATGAACACTATCACGAATCTATCCAAGTGCTACCTGAATACAAGGTTCATCAGATCCATGAAAGCTGCCAGGGCATTGGTTAGCCCAAATGACATCACCAAAAACTTTTAGTGTCCATACCTCGTACGGAAAGCGGTCTTCGGGATGTCTTCTTCCCTAACCTTCAACTGATAGTAGCCGGACCTCAAATCAATCTTAGAGAACACCTGTGCACCTTATAGCTGATCAAACAAGTCATCGATCCTCGGTAACAAGTACCTGTTCTCCACTGTCAGCTTATTCAGCTCTCTGTAATCAACGCACATGCATAGGGATCCGTCTTTCTTTTTAACAAAAAGCACCGGTGCACCCCAAGGTGAGAAACTAAGGCGGATAAAGCCTTTATCCTTCAACTCCTCCAGCTGCGCCTTTAACTCCTTTAGCTTAATAGGTGCCAACCTGTGTGGGTTCTTACACACCGGTTTACCTCCAGGATATACATCAATAACGAACTCGATCTTCCGGTCAGGAGGCAGACTCGACAGATCTTCAAAAAATACCTTTGGGAACTCCTACACAATGGAAATATCTCGAAGTTGAACTTCTCTTTGCAACTGTACGTCCACGGCACTAGCCAGGAAACCCATACCTCCACCCTGTAACAACTACTGGGCTCTAATGGCAGAGACAGCTGGAATCCTGCTCAAACCTTTCCCTGCCCTAAAAGAGTAACTCTCCCCACTCGGAAGTCAAAAATGGATTTCCTTGGTCCTGTAATCTATCGAAGCATTATGTCTGAACAACCAATCCATCCCTAAAATGATTTCATACCTCTTCATGTCAAGTATGATCAGATCGGCATACCACTGCTTTCCTCCCACTGTCACAATATCACCTTGCACAAGCTGATCCGAACATAAGCGATCCCTCGATGGCAACAATACATCATAAAATCGTCCGGAAGAACTGGGCACCATGTTTTCCTTGACCACAAAGGTAGTAGACATAAAAGAATGCGTAGCACCTGTATTAACAAGTGTATAAGCCACCATGCCTGAAATAAAAATGTTACCTGCAATCACTGATGGCTGGGAAGCATCGTCTAGCTCAACAAGGGCAAAAACCCTCAGCACCACCCTTGTAGAAGCCTTACTCAAATTAGGGCAATCCTTAGCAAAATGCCCCAATTTGTTGTAGTTGAAGCACCGATTCCATCGCGGCTTCGAATAATCTCTAGACATGTGGCCCGCCTCGCCACAGTTGAAGCACCGCCCTGAGCCCACCCTGCACTCACTGGGGTGACTCCTCTGGCACTTAGGGCATAGTGGAAACTGCCTCGACTCATATGGCTCTTTGCTGCTTCCTTAGCTGCTAGAGCTGTCATTAGGTTTTTTCAGACCCTTCCGCTGAGATGACTCTTCCACACTCGACTGAGACTCCCTGAAAAATCTTCTCGGCTACTCTTTAGGCGGCTCTCTGTAACTGGGCCGCTTCATGCTAGCCTCCTCAATGTCTAGCGCGTTCGCCACCACATCCTCATATGGCACCCCTCGCGTTCCAGCTAAATGCATGCCCATGTACACATCAGGCTTCAGGCCCTTCACAAACTGGTGTACCTTATTTTCATCTAGGCTCACCAAATGCCCTATAAAGCGGGAGAGTGCCTCAAATTGCCTCATGTACTCAGCCACTGTGCTTATCTGCCTCAACTGCGCGAACTCCACCATCTTACAAGTCCTGATAGCATGGCTGAAGTACTTACCAAAAAACATAGTCTTAAACTCTTCTTAGGTCATGACATTCACGTCTTTTGTGGTCCCGACTGTGTCCCACCAATGGCGAGCATCCTTGGCTAGATAGAATGCTACACTGGTTACCCTGTCCTGGTCATCTACCTTGGCATAATTCATCATACTTTCCATGCTCCGTATCCACTTCTCAGCATTGAGAGGATCCGGAGACGATCCGTCAAATAGTGGGGGTCTGACCCGAACCCAGTTGAGTTCTGCCTGGGCCTACTCGAACCCAATTGGGTTGGCTTTTTCTGGGCCGAGTTAGGTCAACCTGACCCATGTTGGACTAACCCTATAACACCTCGTATTTTCGTGGTATCGATATTTGGGTTGTTGGGGCGATAAGCGGCGGGGTTCGGGTCAGAATGGAGAGTGAAAAATTTGTAAGATTAGGTGGGAGATTATTTCGAGGCTAACAGGCAAGAAAAGTTTGTAGGATTTTGGCTGAGCGCGACCCGAATGATATTTTAATTAAACGGTTACAGGTGAGGGTAAAAAGGTAAATTGAGATAAATTATATTAATAATATAATTTATATAATTGAGGGGGATGGAAGAAAAAACTCCACCCTCCCTTTCTTCGGTTCTTTCCCCCTCCTGCGAGTGAGTTTCCCTTCCTCTCCTTTGGCGATTGTTCTTGCAGCCGTTCAGCCGATAGTGCTCTCCATTCCTTCTCCTTTTTAGTGATTGCAAGTAAGTTGTGTAGTTATAGTCTAATTTTGGGGTTGACGTTAGAGTTTGAGGAGGGATTTATGGATAGAAATTTAGGGTTCATGATTTGGGGATGCTCACTGGGTTGTTTCTTATTGTTGTAGGGTTATTAATATTGAATACAAAGGAATGGTGAGGAAGTAAGCGAGCTTGGGTGAGAAACCGTGAATGTAGGATTTTAAGGACTAATACGGAACTGATTTCAAATTTTTAGCTTAGCTGCGTGCGTCAATTTTAGAAACCTTTTTGGTACGTTAAACTAGGTTATAAGTGGAGCGTTTAGCTACTGGAATCGAGTGATTCCGACAATCGATGCAAAAGTTATGCGCGTTGGAAGTTTAATTTGATTTTCAGTCGAGTCGGGTTAGTGAGCGATTTTGGCGAGTTTGTGGAGTGTTGTGCTAGTATGGTGGTTTTAGTGCGTGAGTAGAGTAATAGGATGAGTTTTGACGAAAAACGGTTTCTGTTGTAGGTTGAGCATGTTTTTGGTGAAACGAGCACCATGGAAAGCTAGGCCGCTAGGTAAATAGTGTAAGTAGTGTATACATGCGTTTTGCCCAGGAGAGCCTACACCGTGGAACATTAGGATTTATGTGGTTTGATTGTGATGTACGTGTGTATTGTTTGACATGCATCATGTCTTAAAAAGGGAACGAAAATGAATTTGAGAATGGTTTTATGTGCAGATGTGAATTGTGATGTGGGGCGGTGAGAATGATGTGTGTGTGGCCAGCTACTGCCCCATTGCTGGAGAAACTGGGACGGTGGTGACGTGTCAGGGGGTGGTGTAACGAGTGCATCCAGCCTCACCCTAGGATAGCTGCTGTGGTGTGTGTGTGGTGGTGGGCAACTATGGGTCCGTTGCTGGAGGAATTGGGACGGTGGTGACATGCCAGAGGGTGATGTGGTGAGTGTGTCCAGCCTCACCCTGGAATGGTTGCGGTATATGGAGTGACACATGTGTACAGTTTGAGGGCTTCGTTGCTGGCGGAACTGGGACGATAGCGACGTGCCAGGGTGTGAGATGGCGAGAGAGTACAACATCACCATGGTGAGGTTGTACCACACAGTACCAGTTTTGACAGCATGACCTTGAATGTAGAGACTGCATGTGATAGGATTGCATTAGCAGTTTTGCGTTTCATATTGCATTACTTATTGAACGTTAGGCTTATGTTGTGTATTCCGTGGTGTAGGTGCAGAGATTCTTACGGGTGAGTTACGAGAGCCCGGGCAGGATGAGTAGACGGTTGGCGGTGTGCTACCGTGTGTCGACAGGTAGAGTTCTTCACGGCGGCCCGACTCGTGGAGTGAAGTCGGAAGGTAGGTTCTGCAAGTTGTGTTTTGAGGAGTCTATGTCGAGTGTATAGATTTTGAGGCATAAGTGGGTTTGAATGTTAATAGTCGGGATTGATGTATAGATGCATTTTGAAACTATTTGGGAGATCTTGATTGAATAATTCAGGTTTCTAATCGGTAGTTTTAAATTGTGAAAGATTTCACCGTCTGTTTTCTTTCGAACTGGTGTTATTTTTATACTGCTGGTACAAAGTGTCGACCAAAGTCGATAGGTGTCGACCAGTCAGTGTAAAAGGAGATGTGAGTGTCGACAACAGGGTTCGACCTGTGTGGGTAGAGAGAAATGAAGTGTCAACCGGTGTCTTTAGGAGTCGACCAGTTTGTGTAAAATCAATGAGAGTGTCGACCGTGGGGTTCGACCTGTGCGAGCAGAGAGAAATGAAGTGTCAACCGGTGACAGCGGGTGTCGACCGGTTAGTGTAAAATCAGTGAAAGTGTCGACTGCAGGGTTCGATCTGTGCGGGCAGAAAGAAATGAAGTATCGACCGAAGACTGTGGGTGTCTACCGGTTGGTGTAAAATCTACAAGAGTGTCGACCGCGGGGTTTGACAGGTGCGGGTAGAGAGAATTGAAGTGTCGACCGCCTAAGGCAGGCGTCGAGCGCATTTTGTGTATGCGTAGAAGTGTCGACCGAGAACTTCAATTAGGGTGGGGCAGAGAGTATTAAGGTGTTGACCGACATTTGTAAGTGTCGACCGGTTCCTCCTTTTTTAGAATGTTTTGAAAAGTGAAGTGTCATTTAACCCGATTTTTGATTGAGACTTCCGCTGCGAGAAGTCTAAACGTTTTCAAGGAGTGCTGATTTAAGTCGAGCAACAAAAGTATTAAATTTTAAATGAATTTTGTCGAGGTGAGGAGTAAGTGTACGGTTGGCAACCTGGGTCCGGGAACGACTCGGGGGCGCTGCAGGGGTGGTGATAGCGAAGGGTGAGCCAGAGACTGTGTGGGTTTCGGGGCGTTACAAACCCGACCTGAATCGGTTGGATCCGTGTAGACTCGACCCGAGGCGGTCCAACTCGAACCGATCCAAGCAGAATCGGATCGACGCGAACTGGGTCTGACCCGACCCTAACCCAGGGTCAAAGTCAACAGTCAACTTTGATCGTTGACTTGATTGTTGACCGTCAACGGTGACTTTGACCTATTGACTTTGACCCGTTGCCCCGTTGACAAAAGAGTTAACTCGAGCCGTTGGGCCTGTTTTCACCCTGGCTCCCCATTTATATCGTTTTAGACCCCGATTGGACCGTAACGGGTCCCGTTAACTTTTTGTCCAAAAGTCAACTTGAGCCGTTTGGACTCATTTTCACCTCGACATCCCGTTTATACAGTTTATCACCCCTATTAGACTTTAATGGGGTTCCTCCTTTGTGTTAATTTCTTGATTTGAAGAAATTTGCTGAGTTTGAAACAATTCCTGAGAAGTCACCGACTGTCGAGGTTAGGAGGACTAGCCATAGGGGTATGAGTTATTATACTCATTACGTTATACCTAGCCTAGCAGACACGTATATTATTTTTGGTGGGATACCACTAGTGTTGACGTCGGCATTTTTATAAGCATGTGTATTTTACATTATTTAGGCATGTACACGTTTTGCTAGATTTATACTGCCTAGTTGAGTTTAGATGTCATGTTTTACTCGCCCTTGCCAATGGGCTCAATTTGAGATTTACCGTGAGATTTGTTATATTGCCATGCATATGTGTTTTATTCATGCATTGGTTTTCTCACGCACGTAATTTTTTTCTGATGTGCATTGGAGTTGGTTCTGAAGATAATCGTTTGACACTCTCGGCTGGGCCCATACGCTGAGAGTATCATGGAATTTTGCCCAGACGGAGCCGTATTTGAGGGTTGCTGTGGTACTCCCCACAGTTGTTTGGATAGGGTACTCCCATTGAGAATAAGAGCAGGACTCTAAGATTGCCTAGTCCTATGCGGTACTCTCTGTCGAAGGAGTGATGAGCTTTGAGCTTGACTAGCTCGTTACCTGACCTGGCCAGTGTCTGTTCGTTGCTACCCCCGGTTTATAAGTGTAACACCTTGGATTTCCGTTAAACAAGATTTGAAAGTTTGTATTGATAAACGGCAAAGTTTTGGTCGAAATAGAGAGCGGGGAATTTGTACTAGTAGCTAAAGAATTATTTTGAGCCTAATGGACAAAAGAAAATTTTAAGATTTCCGACCGGAGACAGACCGAATAACAGTTTAGCTAAAAGAATAAAAAGTGAGGACGATATAGTAATTAAGTTATTATTATTATTATTATTATCTTATATATTTTTTTTATATAAGTGAAAGGAGGGAAGGAATCACAGAACACTTCGGTATTCCCCCCTCCCAACCGCGAAGCCCTCTCATTCTTTCGATTTCTTCTCCTTCAAGCGACGTTCAACCAATGATTCTTCTCAGTCCTCTACTCCATTTCAATAGCAAGGTAGATTTTAAGTAG
>JAJTVC010000227.1:0-25000 GCA_022433055.1 Begonia peltatifolia | reverse complement strand
CTGCCCCCTGACAGGTAAATTGAGTTCGTTATTGACATGTAACCTGGGGCTGAACTAGAGTGCAAGAACCCCGTACAGGCTAGCGCCTATCAAGTTGAAAGAGTTAAAGGCCCAATTAGAGAAGTTGATGGATAAGGGCTTCATACGCCCTAGTTTCAAACCGTGGGGTGCGATGGTGCTTTTTGTCGAAAAGAAGGATGGATCCCTACGCATTTGTGTTGACTACAGGGAACTGAATAAGCTGACAGTGAAGAATAAGTACCTGTTGCCAAGGATAGATGACTTGTTTGACCAGCTTCAAGGTCCACGGGTGTTCTCTAAAATTGATTTGGGGTCCAGTTACTATCAGTCGAAGGTTAGGGAGGAAGATATCTTGAAGATAGCTTTCCAAACGCGGTACGGGCACTATGAGTTTTTAGTGATATCATTTGGACTAACTAACGCCCAGCTGCCTTTATGGACTTGATGAACCGAGTATTCAGAGAGCACTTAGATAGATTCGTAATAGTGTTCGTTGATGACATCCTGATATACTCTCGGAGCAAAGATGAGCACAGAGAGCACTTAAGGATCGTGTTGATGACTCTTGGGCAAGTGCAAATTTTGGCTGGACAGAATCAACTTTTTGGGGCACGTCATCTCCTGTGATGGTATTCTAGTGGATCTGATGAAAGTTTAGGATGTGAAGGAGTGGCCGCGACCGACCAGTGCCAGCGAGATACGCAGTTTTTTGGGATTGACAATATACTGTCAGAGATTTATTGAGGGATTCTCTAAGATCGCGGCCCCTTTGACTCGTTTGACCAGGAAAGAAGTGAAGTATGGATGGTCTGATGAGTGCGAGGACAACTTCCAGACGCTGAAACAGAGGTTGACTACAGCCCCTTTGATGACTCTACCAATGGGGGGTAGAAGTTCAGTATATATTGTGACGCCTCTAGTATAAACTTGGGTTGCGTGTTGATGTTAAGTGGGAGGGTGATTGCCTATGTTTCCAGGCAATTGAAACTCTACGAGCAGAATTATCCCACGCATGACTATTAGATAAAAGATTATTTTGTAGCTAATGGACAAGAGAGAATTTTAGGATTTCCAACCAGATATGTACTGAATAATGGTTTAACTAAAGGATTAAAGAGTAAGAACAAAATAGTAATTAGATTATTATTATTATTATTAATATATATATGTTAAGGGGAAGGAGATCACATAATATCTTCGGTGATCTCCCTCCCAACGCAAAACCACCCACTCCCTAAAATTTTCTTCTCCTTCCAGCTACATTCAGCCAAGGATTTTACTCAGTTCTCTACTCCATTTCAACGTTAAGGTAGATTTAAGTAGTTTATGGTTTAGTTTTTGTTAGGGGTAGCGTTTGATGAGAAATTTGTTGGATAGAGATCTAGGGTTTTAGGGTTGGAGTGTTCATTGGATTTACTATTGATGATTGTGGGATATTGATGATAAATGTGATGGATTTGTGAGGAATTTGTTGAGTTTTGCTAAAAGACCGAGAATGTTGGATTTTAGGCTCTAAAACCTATTATGTTTTTGGATTTCCGCCCTAGTTGCTGTTCATCGTTTTAAATTCTCTTTTGATATGTTAAATTAGGTTATTACTGGAGCATTTAGCCACTGGAATCGAGTGATTACGATAACCGTTGCAAAATGTATGCAGTTGAAAGTTAGGTTGATTTTTTGTCGAATTGAGTTAGTAGCTGTAGTTTTAGTACGTAGAATGAGTTGTGAGGTAAAATTTAATGTGAATTGGTTATGTGATAGGTTGAGCCCGAGAAAATGATAGGAACGAGCACCACAGAAAGCTAGGACGCCAGGTAAGTAGTGTTGTATGTGCATTGCCCTTACGGGCCTGCACCATGGGACGGTTGGAATGTATTGCGTGTTTTGAATGTTTTTGTTCAGTCATGCATCTTGTTTTGAAAAATGTAACTAAAATGAATTTGAGAATGTTTTGATTAAGTAGTGGGGAGATGCGTGGCGGTAGTATCGCAAATCCTGCTCGGGGATTGAGTAGGTGCATAACCAACTGCGAATTTTGTTCGGGAAGTGGCCCGACTGGGCCGTCACACGGCTTGTATGTGATGACGATGAGGATAATGGACGGTGGCGCCGCGGATCCTGCTCGGGGAGTGGGCTGGTGCATAACCAACCGCGAATTCAGCTCGGAGTGGACCGTCTGGGCTGTCGCGAAACCTGTGTTTGTGCCAACTATGGGCCTCGTTGCTAGGGAATCCAAGACAATGGCGACGTGTCAGGGTGTAGCACGGCGTAAGGTCCATCCTCACAACAGGGCAATTGTTGTGTGGCGCCGTGTGGGTGTAGCTCGTGTGCCTCGTTGCTTAGGAGTCCAAGACGATGGCGATGTGATGTGCCGCAGAGGGCCATCACTCGATCACAAACCAAGGCACGAGCTTTATTAAACTTGTTCACTAACAAATTCAATTCTTTTGCAGGAATTACGGGTGTCGAAGGCCTCTTCGCGCATTTGGAATGAGATCCTAGCACAAAGGACAAAAATCAACCTTTGCACTTGCTATCGTAGGAGCTAAAGGTGGAAGCACATGAAGAAGGGATTTGTCTCCCTCGAAATTAATTTATAATTGAATTTTATTCGGAAAACATTCGTTTTATGTTTTTGTTGGCAAACATTCGCCTTCTTGTAATGTTTTATAGTTGCATGCATCGTTAGGCATTATGATTAGATGTATGTTAAGTTAGATGGTGGTTAAAAGCAACAATTGGGCTGAAGTTTAGCACCCCACTGATGCAACAAATGGGCCAAAACTTGAAGAGTGATCTGGTGTGCAAGTGGACCAAGAATGGCCAACCATGTGGCACATTTTGAAGCCCAAGCCCATTCTAACCTTCAGCCACCCTAGGTCTATAAATACACGGTTATTGGTGTGTTTAAAGGTTGTTGAATCTATGAGAATAGCCTCTTTTGTGTTCAGCCAAAGTAGCTTGAAGCTTGGTGAACGGTAAGGCTCCGTTCGATCAAGAACCGAGAAGGAGTGCATCTCCTCGAGCTTTCAAGACCGAGGTTGCTTGAATAGTCGTCGTTCCACTCGTGTGTCCTCTCTTTTCCAAAGAAGGATACACGAAGGTTGCCAGAAACCGGTTCCGTTTGCTGCTGTCTTTCTTCGGAAGATCGTTGTGCCGAGAGCCTAAAAGGGTTGCTCATCGGACAACATTCGATTTTATGCTCATTTTTATTTTCCGTTTCGTCTGTGGGTCAAACACGACTCATTCGAGGTGGAATCGTGTCATGTGGTATCAGAGCCATGAATAGCTTCCTCTGAATGTTAGCAAACGAGTGGATTGATCTTTGTTACACATTTTGTTTGCTGTTAAAAAAAAAAATTTCATTTCGTTCTCTGGTTCGTTATCTCGTTCGTTGGTTTTAGAAACAAAGCAGAAACCGGTTATATTATTTTTGTGCCTAACATATAAGAATCTATTTAAGTTTGAACACTACATTTGATAAGTTATTACTCGACAAAAATTTAAAACCGAAAACTCGAAAACATTTATTCTTCAAAGCTTGGAACTTATGTTTGATTTGTTAGATGTTCATATTCGTATTTGTGTTTTCGACACAAGTTTTACTCAACTAATAGCTACTGCTTGAGGGCAGGTGTAGGTGAAAACTGAGCACACCCTACAACTTAGCTGTTGTTTGAGGGTAGGTGCAGGTGGTAGGTGTTTGTTGCGGGACCACTGGTGTTATACGTTTGTGTTGTTATGCATGTGGTGTGATATGTAGCAGCTAATGTTATTACTTTATTCAGAAAAACCATTCTGTTGCTGCTCTGTACTTGGTGATTTAATCCTGTTTTGTGCTGATATTGTTGTCTGCTGCATCATTCTTTGCCTGCTAACATGTTGACATAACCACTTTGGCAGAACACCATGTTAATCTCTATTTTACTTGCCTAATCGGATATCTTATGTGATCTGCGTACACACCCTATAATTACAGTGATTATGTTATTGTATCCTTACCATGTGATTTAAATGTTAAATGAGTTGATGCGTGATATGTGCACTAAAGGAAATACATTGTAATCGGATTATGTTAATGCCCTGTAAAACTTAATGTCGAGTTCACTAGTTGTTTTGGTAGATTTGACCCCCTCAACTTAAAACGGTCATAACTTTTGCTACGGGTGTCACATTTTCGCCCGTAAGATATCAATTTGAAGCTCTCTCAGAGCTCTATGATGGTGTTATAAGCTTTTCCTATGACATCCTCGTTCCATCCCCAAAACGGGCTGTTTAAGCTCTCAAATTCGCGCTCCAAGTTCTAGGCACCCGAGATCTACTACTTTTTCCCCTCCTTCCTAGCACTTTGGGTTGATCTAGCGTATAAACACATGTCTCCCCTGCAACCTTAGGAAGTCATATAAGACTAGAAGTGGACTCAACCGAGATTTAAACCTCGATACTATGACTCAAGAACCAAACCAGGGTAAGGACGTGCCTCAACCCGAGACTCGTGCCCACCAAGAGGGAGAGTTCAGCCTTCAAAGATAATTAAATGGCCTTAATGGAGAATTTAGTAATCTAGACCAACAACTCAAAGACTTAACCCTTAGTATGAAATTCATAATGGATAACCTCAACAAGATTAACTTTAAAGAGCCCTCTTGAGATGACCTCCCTAGGATGAGACCTGTTAACCCTAGGAGAACTGAATACCCTCCCAGGAGATTTCCCGACTAGGACCCTTCCCCGAGGAGTGAGAGGCCACCTAACCCAAGAAGGAGGTTCCAAGACTTTGACTATCATGATGAGTATAAGTGGACCCTAGACGAATAAGGGAATTTTTGGTCTAGCTGTCGAAAGAACATAGACGATCTTAGGAACATTAAGTTGCATGTTCCCTCATTCAATGGCGTATGCGATGGTAACACCTTTCTAGATTGGATAGATAAAGTGGAGAAAGTCTTTGACTACTATGAATATTCGTATAAAGTTAAGATCCAACTAGTTTCGGTCGAGCTCACGGGATACGCGGCCCACTGGTGGACCAACATTAAATCCCAAAGATAGAAGATAGGAGACGACCCTGTCACCACTTGGAGAGTGATGAAGTTCCTCATGACCAAGAGATTCATATCTAGCCAATACCGACAAGAACTCTTCCTACAAATCCAAAACCTGAGATAAGGAGGTCGATCTGTTGAAGAGTACCTTACTGAGTTTGAGACCCTTAGGATTCGTGGAGATATGGATGAACCTGAAGAGCAAGTGCTTGCACGATTTATTCGACAATTGCACCAAGATATAGGAGACACTGTTGAGTTGCATCCCCTAGAATCCCTTGATGCGGTGGTACAAATGACTATGAAGGTAGAGCGCCAACTTAGTAGGAAGAGAAAAGCTAGCTTCACCCAGAAATTTCCACTCAAGACTACTCCTAAGATCACCCCTCCGCAACCAGAACCAAACAAAACTTTCACCAAAGCTGAGGGAAAGAAATCGTTTCCACGTAGTTGGCCACCCAAGGAATCAAGCGATAAAACCCTAGTAGAAAATGTCAATCCCCCTAGATCCCGAGACCTTAAGTGCTTTAAGTGTCATGGCTTGGGTCATTTCGTGGCTCAATGTCATAATAGATGAGTGATGATCCTCCAAGAGGACACTAAAGAGTTTACGAGCAAGAAGGTATAAAAGAAGATGAGGAGGACAGTGACTCCCAAGATGAAGTTTTCCACGCCCTTGAAAGACCCATGCTTATGGTCAAAAGACGTGTTCTCGTAACTAAGAATTCTGGAGAAGACTGTCAGCGTGAGAACATCTTCCATAGCAGGTGTTTCATCAAGGAGAAGTTATGTTCCCTGATTATTGACGGAGGCAGTTGTGCTAATGTAGCCTCCACAGAGTTAGTGACCAAGTTAGGCCTAGAGACTAACACTCACCCCCACCCCTACAAGCGACGTTGGCTAGATGATAAGGATGATGTCAAGGTTACCAAGCAAGTGAAAGTTGAATTTGCCCTCGGGAAGTACAAGGACACAGTCCTCTGCGATGTTGTGCCCATGAGTGCAAGTCATTTACTCTTAGGCCGACCCTGGCAGTTTGACCGAAGGGTAAACCATGACGGCTACACTAACTACTATTCCCTTAAGTTTGAAGGAAAGACCTTTAAGTTTGCTCCTATGACCCCCAAACAAATATCTAAAGATGACGCTGCAAGAAAGGAAGCCAAGGATAAGGCTACTTTACTCATGACTAAGAAAGAGATAGAAACATCCGTGCGTAGAGGAGATCCCCTAATTTTGGTACTTTTTCGAGATAGAGTTATAGAGCTAGGAGTTATTCCACAACCCGTTAAATCTTTACTTAACCAATTCCAAGATGGGTTCCCAGAAGACTTACCTCATGGTCTACCACCCTTGCGTGGTATTGAACACCAAATTGATCTCCTACCTGGAGCCGTATTGCCTAATAGACCAACATACCAGATGAACCCCGAAGAAACCAAGAAACTGCAGGACCAAGTAAAAGAACATTTGGATAAAGGTTACATAAGAGAGTCCATGAGCCTCTGTGCAGTACCCTCTTTATTAGTTATCAAGAAAGATGGCACCATGAGGATGTGTGTCGATAGCCGAGCAGTAAACAAAATTACTATCAAGTATAGATTTTCCATCCCCAAGCTTGAGGACATGTTGGATGAGCTCAGTGGAGCCTTCGTTTTCTCTAAAATAGATCTTAATAGCGGCTACGATCAGATCAGGATGAAGGAAGGCGATGAATGGAAGACAACCTTTAAGACAAAATATGGATTATTCGAATGGATGGTAATGGCTTTTGGTTTATCTAACGCCCCAAGTACGTTCATAAGACTCATGCACCATGTGCTTAAAGAGTACTTAGGAAAATTTATCGTGGTATATTTCGATGACATCTTAGTGTATAGCGTGGATCTCCCTCCACACCTTTCCCACCTTTACTCACTTTTCCAAACCCTTAGAAAGGCTAAATTATTTGGTTAGTTAGGAAAGTGCTCTTTCGCACAAGACAAAGTGTACTTTCTAGGATTTGTCATCTCAAAAGATGAGATGGAAGCAGACGAAGAAAAGATAAACGCCATCAAGGATTGGCCTATACCTAATTCTATCACAGAAATACGCAGCTTTCACGGGGTAGCCTTATTTTATAGAAGATTCATCAAAGACTTCAGTTCGATAGTTGCTCTGCTTACCGATTGCACTAAGAAAGGGCAAGAGTTCTCAAAAGAGCTTTGACCTCATCAAAGACAGATTATGTCATTCCCCTGTACTTGCCCTTCCGGATTTCAACAAGGCCTTTGAAGTCAAAAGCAATGCATCTGGAGTCGGCATAGGAGCAGTGCTTATGCAAGATGGCAAACTCGTGGCATACTTTAGCGAAAAGTTGAAAGGAACCATACTAAATTATTCCACCTACGACAAAGAATTCTAAGCAGTTATATGTGCTTTAGAACATTGGCAGTATTACCTCCTACCTCGAGAATTTGTTATTAACACTGATCACCAGGCCCTAAGACATATCAAGAGTCAGCACAAGCTGAACAAGAGACATGCTAAGTGGGTGGAGTTTTTAGAAAGGTTTCCATACACCCTTAAGTATTTAAAAGGAGAGAATAATGTCGTAACTGATGCACTCTCTAGAAAGTGCATTCTACTCACCGAATTAGGGGTTAGGTTCTTTGGTTTTGAATGGATTAAGGAGATCTATGAAACCGACCCTGATTTTGGACCTTATTACATCAAGTGCATGGACAAGGCCGAAGGCGAATATCGCCTCATGGATGGCTATTTACTTAAAGTGGGAAGGTTGTCCATTCCCCAAGGCAGCTTAAGACAATGCCTAGTAAAAGAAGCTCATTGCTGAGGCCTAGCAAGTCACTTCGGAGAGAAAAAGACCCTAGAATCGCTTAAGGAACACTTCTATTGGCCTCGCATGATGAAAGATGTGCATCGCATGGTGGAGACATGCGTGATTTGCAAGAAGGCTAAGAGTAAAGTTCTACGTCAAGGCTTATACATGCCCTTACCTATCCCATCACACCCTTGGGTAGAGGTTAGTATGGACTTCATTTTAGGACTACCACGGACCGCCCGGAATAAAGACTCTATAATGGTGGTCGTGGATCGGTTCTCCAAGATGGCACATTTCCTTCCTTGTGCCTCGACCGATGACTCTGTCTTAATAGCTAACCTATATTTTAAAGAGATCGTTTGCCTGCATGGTATACCGCGTTCTATCGTGTCTGACAGAGACACTAAATTTCTAAGTGCCTTTTGGACCACTTTGTGGAAAAGGTTGGGGACTAAATTGTGTTTCAGCACATCCTTTCATCCCCAAACCGATGGTCAAACAGAAGTCGTTAATAGGACCCTAGGTACCCTCTTACGCACTGTTGTAGGTAATAAACTGTCTAACTGGGATATTGTACTCCCAGGCTTGGAGTTTGCCTACAACCGCACCCTTCATTCCACAACCAGCAATCGTCCTTTGAGGTTACCTATGGGTTTAATTGATATACACCGTTAGATCTTGTTCCATTACCTTTTACAGACCTAGCTAATCCATCAGGAGCGGACAAGGCTGAATGAATTAATAAATTGCACGAGACTGTACGCAAAGCCATCGAGAAGAGCAACGACAAGGTCGCCAAACATGCTAATAAAGGACGACGAGAAGTTATCTTTAATGAAGGAGACTTAGTTTGGTTGCACCTAAGAAAAGAAAGGTTCCCCGCTAAAAGGAAATCCAAGTTGATGCCTAGAGCAGAAGGACCATTCAAGGTGTTAGAAAGAATCAACAATAACGCCTATAAGATAGAGCTACCCGACGACTACAGAATTTCCTCCACCTTTAACGTCCAAGACCTCTCGCCATACAAAGGAGATGACGATGACATCGAAGCGACCCCATTAACGGATTTAAGGTCAAATCCTCAATCACCTGGAGAGGAAGATGTGCCCCAGAGGGCCATCACTCGATCACAACCCAAGACACGAGCTTTATCAAACCTGTTCACTAACAAGTTCAATTCTTTTGCAAGAATTACGGGTGTCAAAGGCCTCTTCGTGGATTTGGAATGGGACCTGAGCACAAAGGACAAAGATCAGCCCTTGCACTTGCTATCATGGCAGCTAAAGGTGGAAGCACATGAAGAAGGGATTTGTCTCCCTCGAAATTAATTTGTAATTGAATTTTATTCGGCAAACATTCACCTTATGTTTTTGTTAGCTAACATTCACCTTCCTGTAATGTTTTATAGTTGCATGCATCCTTAGACATTAGGATTAGATGTATGTTACGTTAGATGGTGGTTAGAAGTAACAATTATGTTAGAGTTTAGCAACCCACTGATGCAACAAATGAGCCAAAGCTTGAAGAGTGATCTCATGTGCAATTGGACCAAGAATGGCCAACCATGTGGCCCATTTCAAAAGCCAAACCAATTCTAACCTTCAGCCACCCTAGGTCTATAAATACCTGGCTATTGGTGTGTGTAAAGGTTGTTGAATCTATGAGAATAGCCCCTTTTGTGTTCAGCCGAAGTAGCTTGAAGTTTGGTGAACGGTAAGGCTCGGTTCGATCAAGAATCGAGAAGAAGTACATCTCCTTGAGCTTTCATGCCCGAGGTTGCTTGAATAGCCGTCATTCCATTCATGTTCCCTCTCTTTTCCAGAGAAGGATCCATGAAGAGAGTGGCCAGAAACCGGTTCCGTTTGCTGCTGTCTTCCTCCGAAAGATCGTTATGCCGAGAGCCTAAAAGGGTTGTATTTTCATCGGACAACATTCGGTTTTCTGCTCATTTTTGTTTTCTGTTTCGTTTGTTGGTGAAACATTACTCATTCGAGATGGAATCGTGTCACAATGTGTCAGGGAGTAGTGTGGCGAGAGGTTCACCCTCACCCTAGTGCGGCTACACTACATGTCACAGGTTACAACAACATGAGCGGGAGAGTAGAGACTGTATGTGAGGATTGCATTGTCAGTTGACGCCGTGCTATCATGTCCCGACGGGTGGAGCTCGTAAGGGCGGCCCCACCCGTGGAGTGATGCTAGATGGTAGTTTTTTTTGTTTGGGTTGTATTTTGTGGGATATAAGTCAAGTGTATAGAATTTAAAGGTATAGGTTGGTTTGGCACGATAATAGTCGGGAGTAATGTACTGTTGTATTTTTTAAACTACTTGAAGAAATTTGTCTTTAAAATGTTGGTTTTTACTTGGTGGTTTAATTGATCGGGGGTTTTGTCGTTGTTTTTATGTTGTATTTGATGTTTATTTTAGGCTGCTGGTGCAAGGTGTCGATCGGAGCCTTTAGGTGTCGTCTGCGTAGTGTAAAAGTGACGATAGTGTCGACCGCGGGGTTCGACCTTTTCATTAAAGTGTCGACTGTTAAGCTTAGGTGTCGACCAAACTAGGCAAGTGTCGACCGCAGTGGTCAACTTACTGAGACAAAGCCAAATTAGGTGTCGACCGGTTAGCGTAAAAACAATGAGAGTGTCGACCGCAAGGTTCAACTTGTGCGGGCAGAGAGAATTGAAGTGTCGATCGATGGAGGCAAGTGTCGATTGCAAAGATCGACCGATGTGGGCTGAGAGTGTTAAGGTATTGACTGCTTTTGTGATGTGTGTAGAAATATCGACCTCAAAGTTCGACCTGGGTGAGCAGAGGGTATTAAGGTGTCAATCGATGTTTCCAGATGTCGACCGGTACCCCTTTTCATAATGTTTTGAAAAGTGAAGTGTCATTTAAACTGACTTCTGATTGAGTTCTATGCTGCGATGATTTTTAAGCATTTTCAAAATGTCGTTTTAAGTCGAGGATCAATAGTTTTAAATTTATACGAATTTTATCGAGGTGATTAGTAAGTGTACGGTTGCCGACCTGGGTCAGGGGACAACTCGAGGGAGCCGCAGGGGTGATGACAATGAAGAGTGAGTCGGAGACCGCGTGGGTTTTCGGGGAGCTACAAAAGATGCCTCGATGCAATCAGACAATTGACCGAGTTGGTGAATCGGCAATCTCAACAGCTGGGAATTCTACTGGATCGAGAAGTTCAAGGAAGTGCAGGTTTTAACTCTAGCCATGATCAGTTGGGTGATAGATTTTGGAGGTTACGACCACTGATGTTTGAAGGACAGTCATCGAATCCGACAGCTGAAAAGGAGTGGGTAGCGTACCATGGAAAGTATGTTCAAGTATGCAAAGGTAGAAGAGGAGGATAAGGTCTTGCTAGCCACGTTTCATCTAGTGAAGGATGAAAGATTTTGGTGAGAGTCTGTGGAGACCACCATCGATGCACAATACATGACATGGGAGAAGTTTAAAGATGTCTTTTATGACAAGTATTTCAACAGTACGGTGCACGCAGCTAAGAGAATGGAGTTCTTACAGTTGAAGCAAACTAGATCGATAACCGAGTACAACTGGCAGTTTGAGTCCTTGTCCCGATTTGCCATCAATTTGTTGAGCCGGAATGAGGATAAGGTGTTTAAGTTTGTACAGGGATTAAAGCCGGAGATATATAAAGGGGTAAAGATAGCGGGAACTCAAGAAGTGTCGTATTCGAAAGTGGTGGCAAAGGCACTAGAGGTGGAGAAAGCTGAAATGAAATGTGTTAAGCAGTGAGAAGCTTCCAGGATATTTTTCAAGGAAGTCGCCCCACAGCAGAGTAGAAGTGCTTCCTAGCAGCAACAACAGAGGGGCACTAAGAGGTTCAGCGAGGGCTCAAGTACCTAGGGGAGTAGCAGAAGGCCTCAGGGGACGGTGCAGTACCCCCAATGCCCTAAGTGCTTGAGATATCACCCGGGCGAATGCAGACTGAACTCAGGAAAGTGCTACAATTGCAAAGAAGCTGGACATTTAGCTAGAGATTGCCCAAAGCCCAGAGTGACTCGGTGTTTCAATTGCAACGAGGTGGGCCATGTCAACAGAGATTGTCCAGCTCTGAAGAAGGGTCCGACGCACACATCACTGAAGGTATTCGCAATGATCGAGTCGGGCGATGATGACTAGCCAGTTGTAGTGTCAGGTACCATATTGATAAATTATGTACCTGCGTATACTTTGATTGACTCTGGTGTAACGCACTCGTTTATTACAATCGCGTTCACGATTAGATTAGACGTATGGCATGTATCGACGGACTGTAGTTAACGAAGTAATGTTGCCTTCTGGTGGGTGTATGCATTCTAATCAAGTCGTGTGAGATAGCATAGTGTTTGTGGAAAGAAAAAATTTAGTAGCCAATCTCATTACTATGGGCGTAACTGAATATGACGTGATATTGGGAATGGATTGGCTATTCAGGCACTACGCTACGATCGACTGCAGGATGGGACAGTAAGTTTTCAACCCCTTAGATGGCGAGAAGCACACTTTTTAGACCGCGAGAAATGTCCAGAAGATATCTGTCATGGCGTCTATTAGTGCTCGTCAAGTTTTAATTGGTGAGTCTTTTAGTTTTCTCGCCAATGTTATTGATGTACGAGCTTCTAGGGAGTCAAAGCCTCAGGATGTTTTGGTTGTTCAAGACTTCCTAGAAGTTTTTCTAGATGATTTGCCCGGTTTGCCTCTAGACCGGGAGATAGAGTTTGCTATAGATATATATCCATGACCTGAGCCGGTGTTGAAGAATCCTTATATACCAACAAAGCTGGAAGAGTTAAAGAATCAATTAGAAGAGTTGGTGGAGAAAGGATTTATATGCCCTAGCTTTTCACCTTAGGGCGCCCCGATCTTATTTGTCAAAAAGAAGGATGGATCCTTACGGATGTGCATCGACTACCGAGAGTTAAATAAGCTGACGATCAAGAACAAGTACCCTCTGCCAAGGGTAGACGATCTATTTGATCAACTCTAGGGTGCACGAGTGTTTTCAAAAATTGACCTGAGATCGAGTTATTATCAGTTGAAGGTCAGGTTAGAAAATATTCTGAAGACGGCTTTCCGGACGCAGTATGGACATTACGAAGTCTTGGTGATGTCTTTCGAATTGACAAATGCTCCAGCTGCCTTCATGGACCTGATGAACAGAGTATTCTATGATTATCTCGATAAATTTGTTACAGTGTTTATTGATGATATATTGGTCTACTCTCGTAATGAGTAGGATCATAAAGAGCAGTTAAGGTTGGTGTTGGAGACTTTAAAGCGGCACCAACTCTACGCAAAGTTTTTTAAGTGCAAGTTCTGGCTGGATAGGGTCCATTTTCTAGGTCATATCATCTTGAGTGATATCCTATGCGTATCAGTTGATTTAGCAAAAATTCAGGAAGTTAAGGAATGGCCACCGCCAAAAAATGTCACTGAAATACGAAGTTTCCTCGGGTTAGCGGATTATTATAGAAGATTTATTGAAGGATTTTCAAAGATTGAGGCGCCTCTGACCAGTTTGACGAGGAAAAATGTGAAATATCTGTGGTCTGAAGATTGTGAACACAGTTTCCAGACATTGAAATAGAAATTAACTACTGCGCCGATTCTGACGCTTCCTACCGAGGATGAAAAATTTAACATTTACTGTGATGCTTCTAAGATAGGTCTTGGGTATGTGTTGATGCAGGAAGGAAAAGTGATAGCCTATGCGTGTAGGCAGTTAAAAATCTATGAGCAAAATTACCCAACACACGACCTAGAGTTAGCTACGATAGTTTTCGTGCTAAAAATTTGGAGGCATTATTTGTATGGACAGCTGTGTGAAATATATTCAGATCATAAAAGTTTTAAGTACATTTTCACTCAAAATGAGCTGAATATGAGAGAGCGGCAGTGGTTAGAGTTTGTGAAAGATTATGACGCGGAAATTAAGTACCACCTCGGTAAAGCAAATGTAGTGGCTGATGCATTCAGTAGGATGACGAGATACACTTCAGCCATGACTCCAAGTATGCCGTTAGCTTGGATGCAGAATTTCAGAAATTCAACTTAGAGGTGGTGTCGAATGTGTCGCCATGTTATCAGCTATGTCTCCATAACCCACTATTTTGGAAAAGATTAAGCAAGCCCAAAAGGACAACGCTGAATGTAATGAAATTAAATCAAGCATAGCTTCTAATGACAGGTTAGAGTTCAATTATTCGGACGACAGGATTTTTAAGTTTTTGAATAGATGGTTCGTTCTGAATAATGAGAAGCTACAAAGGGAGATATTATCTGAAGCTCACACTTCTAAGTTTTCTGTACATCCAGGAAGTACCAATATGTACAGGGATCTTAAGCAGCATTACTGGTGGCCTAATATGAAGAGAACCGTGGCAAAGTACGTGGAGATGTGTTTAATTTGCCAGCAGATTAAGGCTAAACACCAGAAGCCAGTAGGAAAGCTTCAACCATTGCCCATTCCTGATAGGAAATGGGAGCAAATATCGATGGACTTTGTTTTCATATTGCCTTGGACAACAAAGGGCTATAATGGTATATGGGTGATCGTGGATAAGTTAACCAAGTTAGCCCATTTCCTCCCGGTAAAGATGATATACTCTATGGTCCAGTTTGCCGAACTGTATATTCAAGAGATCGTGCGTTTACACGGAGTTCCGACTTCGATTGTGTCAGACAGAGATCGTAGATTTACATCGAAGTTTTGGAAGAGTCTACACAAAGTTATGGGTACACAGCTCAATTTCAGTACAGCATTTCATCCTTAGATGGACGGACAATTTGAGAGGACTATTCAGACGTTGGAGGATATGCTCAGAGCTTGCGTGTTGGAATTTCAAGGTTCATGGAGTCAATGCCTACCTTTGGTGGAGTTTTCTTATCATAATAGCTTTCAAGCTACAATAGGTATGGAGTCAATACCTACCTTTGAGCGTTTGGATAACTGAATACTAAGATTACGGAACGGTTTTTGTTCGATCACATTCGGTCAAGCTGTAAGTATTGTATTAGGAATTGGATTAGACTGTTAGGAATTAGACGTTCTCAGGTCCGTAGTATTTCGAATCGTTCAAATCGGATGAGTATTGGATAAGTTATGCATTTCCAAAGGTTGGTCAAAAATAGAGTTGGATTTTGGGTTTAGTTAGATTAGTTGTTAGAGTGTTATTTCCCCTTAGAGTTTTATGAGTTACACGGAGTAGAAATAATGAATGTGTGGTTTTATAGGTTCTCTAGTTAGCGAGCCATATACAAAGTACGAGTTACTAAGGACGCCAGGTAAGTAGTGTAAGTAGTGCCGTAGGTGTTTTGCCATCGGGCCTACATCACAGTTTGATAGGATGCATGCACGTTTATTTTATGTTATGCTTTAGTGATTATGCAATATGGTTTTAAAATACGAGAACAAAATGAAAATGAATTTTCATGTTTTTACAGGATGAAACAATAGGATGAGATGTGATGAACGAAATGAAAAGATACGCAAGAAGATAATAAAGGTGGGGTTGAGTGGTCTTGTCGCCAGAGATGAACCGCGAGGTGTATGACTTCTTTCGTTGCTTTATGTGGTAGCCTTGTCCCGAAACGTGGACCGCGAGGTAGGTCACTTTACTAGATTGAGGTTGACCTTTTCCTGTGAGGTGGACCGTGTCCACTTGATCTAGCACATAAAGAAGAACCCAATAGTAAGAAGATAAAGAACACGTAAGAAAGAGACAAGAACGAAAGTAGAGACAAAATTGTATAAACTGCATATGTTAGGATGTGTTTGTTTTCAGTGTTTAAGTTTTTATTTACATTACTTACTTAGCATTAGGCCAATAGATGAGTTCTGTGATGTAGGTGACGAAGCGATAGCTGGTGAGTACTAATAGCATGCTCAGGACTAGGAGGCAATTGGAGGAGTATGCTGGTGGACGGTGCAGCCGGCTGTTGGGGCATTTTGATCAAGCCGGGGATATTTAAGGGAGTTTAGTTAATTAGAGTTTAGTCGAAATCGTTCTAAGTCGTTTTGATTTGTTTTGAGTTGATTGGAGTCATGTGGATATATAGACGGGTTTCAAACGTTAGTAGCCGTTTTTCCATGTAAATAATGATTTTGAGCTGATGGAAAAGTGTAATATGTGTTGTTTTGGCGTTAAGTTATAAGTTCAACTATTTTTGAAGGATTAAGGTTTTAAAACAGGTTTTGTGAAGGAAGTGTCGACCTATGGCAGAAAGTGTCGACCGCTCAGTGTAAAAACGAGTGCGGAGTGTCGACCTGTATGTAAAGGGGTCAACCAAACTCTGTAGGTGTCGACCGCTAACGTCGACCTACTCAGACAGAGAGGGAGAAAGTGTTGACCAGTATATACAAGTGTCGATCGGTAGTGTAAAATAGACGGGGGTGTCCACCTCAGGGATCGATCGACGTAGACAGAGAGAAATATAGTGTTGACCGGTCCATGCAAGTGTTGACCAGTAGTGAAAAATTTGATGCAAGTGTGGACCGGTGCATGCAATTGTCGATCGGTAATGTAAAATAGATGGGAGTGTAGACCTCAAAGGTCGATCGACGCAGACAGAGAGAAAGGTAGTGTCGACTAGTGCTTGCAAGTGTCGACCGGTAGTGAAAAATAGATGGAAGTGTCGAGCGGTATTTACCGGGGTCGACCAAAAATGATTTTTTTTTTTTTATATTTAGAAAACTCAAATTTTATTTCAACTGATTTTAATCCAAGTCTTCCGCTGCAATGTTTTTAAATGTTTTCAAAAATGTCATTTTAAGTCGAGGAACGAAAGTTTTAAATTTTTACTCGAATTCTTCGAGCGTATTTGTGTGAGTTGTAGTAGTGAGCGTACCGAAAACTGTGGGGATTTCTGGGTCGCTACAAAGATGATATTAGAGCAAGGAGAGAGCAAACCAAAAATTGGCGAGTCGGTTTTCACGTTGCTACAGTCGACCTATACAAACAGAGGCAAATGAGGTGCCGACCTGTGTATATTGGTGTCGGAATGGGTCAAGTGTCGACCGACGATTTTAGAGGTCGTCCGAAATTCCTTTTTCTTTGTTTTAAAACTTGAAACTTCATTTAAATTGATTTTGGTTAAAGTTTTCTGCTGCGATATTTTTAAACGTTTTCAAAGATGTCTCTTTAAGATGGAGAAACAAAGTTTTAAATTTTACATGAATTTTGTTTGATTTTAATGTGTAAGAGTATGGTTAGCGACCCGAGTCCGGGGACGACTTGGGGGCACTACAATGTTGGTATTTGAGCGAATTGGAAACTAGAGGGTTTTCGGGGCGCTACACATATGCTCTGATACCAAATGACGTGGTCAAGCCCTGCAAAGGGGACACAAAAATCGGCCAACCAGAGAAAACAACAAAATATGCAAGAAGATGAAAGAGCAAATGATCTCCAAATTAAAAGAAATTTTTTATGAAGCTTAGCATTTTAGTCAACAAAAGAACCATGGAATATGTAGGTGAAATATGATATGGAGATGAAGTTATGCAACGATGTTCCAATAATGCCTAATGAGTAAACATTATGGTTCTCGGCACAACACTTCTTGCTAAGGAAGTGACAGCAAGGGAAAACAGGTTATGGCCACCTTTCTCTTGTGTCTAACTCTTGAAAGAGAGGGGAAATGGTGGAACATATGCTACTCAAGCAACCATGGACATGGTAGCAAGTTTGGTGGCTTACTCTACTTGGTTGTTAACAACCATGGCTACCTAGTGGCTGAGCCTCTAGTGGCCGATCAGTTTTTGTGGGTTTAAATGAGTCCATTGTAGGTTAGACTCATCAGCTAGTATCAGAGTAGAGGTGGCTTCCCATATGTGCTAGAAATCGAGTTGGTTTGCTTTTACAAACCCATTTTATTAGCTGCACCTTGTGACTCAAACCGGGTTACCTAATTTGCTCATTTTTCAATTTTCTGTTTGTGCTTGATGTTTCTTGTCGAGTGTTCCATTTTTCTTCACTTAAAATCACTTCCAGCATTCTTTTAGTTGTTAAGAATCTGAGCATGAAGGTATAACATTCAAATGTCACCATTTTGGTTGCTGCAACTTATTTTCTCACTCGGTTACCCATTTGTAACTCATTTGAAAGAGACTACTTTGCTGTTTTCTATTTTTGGTACTATTGGTGCTTGGTTTGCTATTTAACTTTTGTTCCAGCACATTAATTAGATGCTAACATCTTAAGCATGGCAATTTAGCTTCATAATATTGTAATTGACTTGCTATTCTTGTAAGATAATGTGATGACCCATATGTGTACGTATGAGGACAACTGCGGGGCAAATCTCGAGAGACGACATGACGTAATGCCTCGAGTCTAGGCAAATCCCGGATCATATAAATGAGGGTCGTCACAATCCCACATCGCTTAGGGGAGGTATATGGAAATGAAACATATGTAAGGAAATACTCTCAAGATAATAAAACGCGTTTTGGAGCACAATTGGCAACGGATCCTATAAGAGCTCTAAAGTTAAAGTGCTCTGGCAAGAGCAGTACCAATTTTGATGACCGACTGGGAAGTACTTGCCAAACATATCTGTGAGGGGAGGATATAGGGCTACGGCCCAATCCCCAAAGCGGATAATATCTTACTGGAAAAAGGGGTCGTTACAAATGGTATCAGAGCCTGTACCCAACTGAAAATGTGGCCAACGAGTACATTGGGCCCCGAGAGGAGGTGATTGTGATGACCCATAAGTGTACGTATGAGGACGACTATAGGGCAAAGCTCAAGGGACAGCGTGACATAATGCCTCGAGTGGCAAATCTCGGGTCATAGAAATGGAGGTTGTAACAATCCCACATCACTTGGGGGAGGTATATGGAAATGAAACATATGTAAAGAAATCCTCTTAAGATAGTAAGATGCGTTTTGGAGCACAATTGGCAACGGATCCCATAAGAACTTCGAATTTAAGAGTGCTCCGGCAAGAGCAGTACCAGGTTGGGTGACCGACTAGAAAGTTCACGCCAAACAAATCTGTAAGGGGAAGATATTGAGTTACGACCCAACCCCTAAAGCAGACAATATCTTGCTGGGAAAATAGGTCGTTACAGACAATGTTCGAGAAACTCTACCTTACGTCTCGGATGTAAAACAACTGAAACGTACATGAAAAAATTAATATTCTCACAATTTTTCTAGTACTTGTCAAATTTTCTTTGCATGTCAATAGTCATTTTCCTCAATGATGGGTTGTCACACTCAGCGTACTCCATGATAACCAATTTCAAATTGCATATTTCGCTAAAATAAATATTTGATATCATAAGAGGCTAAAATAGTCACAGTCCTATCATAACGTTTTTTAAAAAACTTAACAAGTTCTCTAATATTTGCCTAATCTGTTGTAATGGGAGGTGTTTCTCCACTAAAATCACCATTTGTTTCCATTAATTTATCAAAAGCTTTTTCAAATTTTTCAGCGCTTGCTAACATCAAATATATAGAATTCCATCAAGAGAAACACAACTTTTGCATATAATCTTAACATTATCAGCACTATTATTAAAATTTTGTAATCTTGCAGGTGAAGATCAAACATATTTAATATCTCTACATACTCTTGCAATAGACCCTTGATGATCTATCCATTACATACAATCAAGTTCAACACGTGTGCAAAACATCGCATATGCATGTATTCTCCATTCAAATCTAAACCATTCCAATTTCAAACACTTTTGATCAAATTAGAAATTGTAACATCATTCGAAGAAGCATTGTGAATTGTGACAGTCAACACATTTTCAATTTCTCATTCAAACAAATATCTTTCTAATTCTCTACCAATTGTCTCACCTTTATGATCCGAAAGCAAACAAAAATTTAAAACTGTTTTATGCATGGTCCAATCACTATCAATGTAATAACTAGTTAAAACCATGTAATTTAAATTCTAAATTGAAATCCATGTATCGGTAGTCAAACATACTCGTTGTGATGTTCTTCTAAAGTACTCTTTCATTATTATCTTTCCTTTTTCATAAAGGCTCAAAATATCACGAACAACAGTAAATCTAGAAGGTATCGAAAACTTCGGTTGCAGATATTCGGAATATGCTTTAAAACTCTCTCTTTCGACAAACTTCAATGACAATTCCTTTTTAATTATCATCTTCGCAAGTAGTTCTCCACAAGTATCAACACTAAAACATAAAAGTTGTTGTCCCTTATTGTACATATTCTGAAAGCTTAAAAGTCTTTTGTTTCACATATAAATTTGCCAATAATTTCGCACAAACACAGATGTGTTTTTTCAAGCTTCATGTCCCATTTTTTAGTGTATCACATGCATATGTTTTTCCACAGTGATTACAATTAACTCTAAAATTTTTATCATTGTCATCGTTAATAATATTAAAATAATTTCAACAATCAGATTTTTTTGTGATTTCCCTTCAAACAATAAGAGTAGAACTAGTCATGGGAGGAATTGCTACATTTTGGTTTTCATTTATACTTTCTAATTTCATCCTATAAAATAAAACAATTTATCAAACCAATAATCAATCTGTGGGCCTACACTACAAGACTTTATAAGTGGTTCTGTGTTTGTGATGTGCGTGCTTACTGTTTTGGTCAAGCATCATGTTTTGAAAACAGCACGAAAATGAATTTGAGCATGTTTTAAGATACAGAGGAGTGTGACAAGTGGCAGTGAGGACGATGTGTGTGTGGGCAGCTTTGCCCCCGTTGTTGGAGGAACCGGAACGATGGTGACGTATCAGGGGCCGGTGTGGTGAGTTAAGTCCATGTCTCACCCTGGAAATGCTGCTAGGGCGAGAGCAGCTGTGACCCTGTTGCTGGAGGAACTGGGACGGTGGCAACGTGTCAAGGGGTGGTGTGGCGAGTGAGTCCAGGCTCACCTTGGGATGATTGTTATGTGGCGACGCTGGTGTGCAACTCGTGGGTCTTGTTGCTAGAGGAACCAAGACAGTGGCAACGTGTTAGGGGGTGGTGTGGCGAGAGAGTCCAGCCTCACCCTAGTGCGGCTGCACAACGCGGAACAGGTTACGACAACATGAGTGAGAGTGTAGAGATTGCATGTGATAGGGTTGCATTGTCGATTTTACTTTCCATACCGCACTACTTGCTAAGTGTTATGCTTACATTTTGTATTCTGTGGTGTAGGTACAGAGTTTATTGCTAGTGAGTTCCGAGAGCCCAGTACGGATGAGTGAGGCAGCTGGCGGTGCACAACCAAGGCACCGGATGGCTGCGTGTTAGGGCGACCCGACTTGCAGAGTTAGGCTGGTATGGATGGAATTTGGGATTTTGAGCGATGTTTTGAGCGATTTTGGTGATGTGTCTATGTATACTATATATATGAGCATTGCATTGTTCTATACTGTGAATTTTCTTCGTTGTTAGTCGCTGGATTCATTCTCTTTCAACTCTAATTTCCCTGGTGATTTCTGGAAGTTTTTGATTGATGGATTATGGGAATGGTTTGGTTTACTAAATGCAGGTTTAGTTTGTTTTTGGGATAGCCAGTTTTAGGCGATACTCTGCCAAAATTTCGGGAGACATTTTATAACGTCAGAGGTAGCGTGCACAAGGGTCATGTAGTGTTGAGTGGTCGGGCATGCGCGTGGGCCACGTAGCGGCTGGTTAGGGCTTGTGCTGAGGGCACTGCGCGTAGGGCGCGCCCACGACGCTGGTGCAGGGCAGGAACACGGACGATTGGCGCCGAGTAAAAGTTCTCTCACGGGCACGTGGAGCTTGCAGCACAGGGCACCGCGATCGTATACTGCATAGGGCGCACGTCAGGCACTCTCGTTCCCTTTTTGAGTTTTACTGTTTTAAACTCTTTTATGTCATTTTTTTTAAAACCCCAATAGTACGTAAACATTTTCTGCTGCTTATTTATATCGGGCTTTCAAACGTTTTCTTTTGGAATGTTTTCTTTTCAGGCGTGAGTTATTTTCAAAGCGAGTTGAAACTTTTTATACTTACAAATATTCTTCTGAATATAATTAAATGATAAGGGTATCGTTAGGTTGAATTGAGAGAGACAGAGAGAGAGAGGATCACGTCATTGTGGGTCCGAGGCGGGCCGCGGGGCGTCACAGGTTATGGTGTCAGAGCGAACCGGAAACCAATGGATTTTCAGGACGCCACAACTCCGTCATCACAATTTATCTTTTCTTTAAGGAAATAGTCCGACTGCATGGAGTGCCACAGTCTACAGTGTCAGATAGAGACAATAAATTTCTGAGCATGTTCTGGAAGACCTTGTGGAAGAAGATTAAGACGAAGCTTCCTTTTAGTAAATCATTTCATTCGTAAACAAACGATCAGACCGAAGTAATCAACCAAACTGTAGCAACACTTCTATGAATTGTTGTGGGAAAGAAGTTAACAGATTGGGATGTTCAGCTCTCATATTTGGAATTTGCCTATAGTAGGAGTGTCCATTTTTCCACCCAACAAACACCATTTGAAGTAGTATAAGGTTTCAACCCTCTGACGCCATTAGATCTCGTGCCATTACCCATTAAAGATCCTGCAAACCCAGTAAGAGATAACAAATCAAAGCAAGTCAAAGAGATGCACGAGATGGTTTAGAAGACCATAGAGAAGATGAATAAAAAGTATGCAAAGGAAACAAACAAGGGTCGTAAGGAAGTAATATTCGAGGAAGATGACTTAGTATGGCTCTACCTAAGGAAGGAACATTTCCTAAGCAACGACGATCCAAACTCCTTTCACGAGCCAATGGACCCTTCAAAATTCCAGAGCGCATTAACAATAATGCTTATAGGTTGAAATTACCGGGAGACTATGGGGTGTTAGCCACTTTTAACGTGCAGCATCTCTCACCATATGTTGTATGGGAAGGCGACCTCGAGAAGGATGGACCCTTGGATTTAAGACCAAATCCTCACTCATCCGGCGAGGATGATATGCTTCAGAGACCTATCACTTGATCTCAAATCAAGGTACAATCACCAATTAATCTAATGTCTAAGAAGTTTGCTATGATGCAAGTAAAGGCCTTTTTAATGGCTTGGAGTTAGAGCCGAATTCTCAAGACGTGGATAAACTTACACATGTTCTCCTTTGGAACAACTTTCAGGATCATCTGATGCGGATAAGGGCCTGAAATGAGATGGAAAATGCATGCGGAAGACTATTGATAAATACAGAGGATCGATGCTCAAAGAACACCCCAAAAAAGACACTAAACACTCGAAAAATAGATGGTGGAAACGACAAATGGAGGGAAGTGGGTGTTGGGTGTTATGGGGTTGAATTACCTATAATTACGATATAAAGATGCTGGTGGATTGAAAGGGAATTCTTGGCCAGCCCTTTAGCATCAATAGTGCCGAAAGGAGAAAGTTTGCTTCATGAATGAAAAAGCTCCAGCAGAGAAAAACAGCTCTTGCACTCGCTGCTTCTTCCTCAGACAAGGCCGATTGGGTGAGTGGAATGTGATGAAGACCCGTGGCTGGCCCAAAAACAATCCATCAACTACAAATGAAGAAAGTCCATAGTGTAGAGCAATGACATACTCCAACATATAAAAGTACACAAGCGTCTCCAAAACACCACAAACACTCTACACAATCCTGTACAACCGACGCCTATATGAACTCATCCGACCACATAAATATCCAGACACAAAGCAAACAACCCGAGCAAATCTCATCACCACCTACCATCTCTATGCGTCGGGTTGTCCTAACAATCTACCGTCTGGTGCCTCGTTCACACTCCGTCAACCATCCAATGCCTCAGGACTAGGCTCTCGGGGCTCACTAGTAACAATATTTGCACCTACACCATAAAGCACACATCATAAGTCTAACGCTCAGTAAGTAATGCGATATGAAAGTAAAAACCAACAATGCAATCCTATCACATGCAGTCTCTATACTCACACTCATATTGTCACATCTGTGACGCGTAGTGCAGCCGTACCAGGGTGAGAATGAACCTAGCGCCGCTCTACACCCTGATAGGTTGCCACCATCCCGGACTCCCAAGCAACAAGGCTTATAAGCTACAGCAACCACGTCAGGGTAAGGTTGAACCTCGCGCCACACTACACCCTGACGTGTCGCCCCCGTCTCGGTCTCCCCAGCAACGAGGGCACAGTTGCCACACACACGTTCCTCAACAGCCCAGTCGGCCCACTACTCGACCGGAATCTGCGACTGGTGTTGCACCGACCCACTCTTCGAGCGGGATCCGCAGCGCCATTGTCCATCATCTTCACCATCCACACATACACGCCGTGTGACAGCCCAGCCGGCCCACTCCTCGAGCGAAATCCACGATTGGTTACGTACCAGCCCACACACTAGCAGGATCCGCGGTACCACCGCCACGCGTCTCACCACTTACTCAAAATATGCTAAAAACCATTTTCGTTCTCTTTTTAAACATGATGCATGTCAAACAATACGCACACACATCACAATCAAATAACATTAATCCTAATGTTCCACGGTGTAGGCCGACTTGGGCAAAACGCATGCATACACTAATTACTTGGCGTCCTAAGCTTTTTCTCGGTGCACGTTTTCATCAAAAAAACTTGTTCAGCCTAGACATAAACAATCACACATCAAAATTCACTGAATATGCTAAAAATCACATCTCTCAACTAAATCCATGAAATTCCCACTAAAATAGGTTGCTAATTCGGTTCGGCCAAAAATTGGGCTGAACTTTGGACGGGTATAACTTTTACGTCCGTTATCAGAATCAAACGATTCAAGAGGCTAAACGCTCCTCTAGGAACCTAATTTAACATATTAAGACGGATTTTAAAACGATAAGCGACAGCTAGGTGAAAAACACAAAAAACCGAATATGCCCTTCACCCAAATTTCACATCTTTGTTCGCCTCAACCAAAATTCACTCAAAACTTGCCTTACGCACCAAAATCAGCAACGCTAACGCCACGTGTCACAACTCCTCTAAAAACACTCAATAATTTGACTCGGTCTAAAATTTGACATAAACTTCCGATGCGCATAACTTTTGTGTCAAATATCGGAATTGAACGATTCTAGCAGCTAAACGTTCCTCTAACAACCTAATTTAACCCACAAAA
>JAJTVC010000224.1:0-13476 GCA_022433055.1 Begonia peltatifolia | reverse complement strand
AGGTTGGCACGTGATATAAATAAATAAACAAATGATGTTTGGTCGATCAAAGCAATCTTCATGATATACCAACACAAATATTTTAACCCTTTTATGTAAAATATTAGAAATTTATATCCACGCCACTCCTTTCAAGTGTCAAGCATGGATGGCGCGAAAAGTGCTATTATCATGGTGATGAATGGGTGAGAAAATCTTTTTTTTTTTTAATGTAACTTTTTAAAATTAAAAATAAGGTTTTTTTTTTTTTTAATTTAACCCTTAAAAGAATAGATTTTTTATAAACCAAACGCTAAAGTATCGAAACGAATAAATCAAACTTTAAAATATTTAAAATCTAACAAATCAAATTCTGACGGATGGCTGTTCACCATTTATTTTCATAGAACAGACGACTGATCTTAATAGCACAGCCGTCCATTCTAAATACGTCAGATCAACCGCACAATTAGAGGGTGGTGACTGTCTATTTCTCGTGGAAATCACGGGATAGAGGAATGAATGGTCGATCTTGACGAACGGTCGTCCGTTATATGGATGTTTATGAGAACGGACAGTTGTGTTCTTACAACAGCCGCTCAGTTCATCATCAGGGATTGAAATTGACGGTCGTTTGAAGAGCACGGTCGTCCGTTTTTGTAAATGTTCATGGAACGAACGACCGTGTTCTTACTACGGTCGTCCGTTCTACGAACACGGATGACCGTTGTATGATAAACTGCCGTCCGCTCTTGAAATTAGGGCTGAGAACGGAGGGTCATAACCCAACAAACGGACGACTGTTTCCCGAGAATGGACGGTCATTACCCGGACAATGGCCGTCCGTTCCCCGAAACTATATAAGGAACAGAGGCCATTCTGTTGAAAAAAGGCAGAAAACAGCGAATCCTCTCGGCCGATTTTTGAATTTTTTTCCAAAATTGACCATTTTATGCCTTACTTGTTCATTTCTCCTTTCCCACTTGTTTCGCACGATTTTCAGCTAAAACTGCACTAATTTGTGACTTTTTTGCTGAATTTTTCAAATTCGAAAAAAAATCTCCTGAAATGGCCGAAAGATTAGTGATTAAGCGGAACGTTGCACTGACGGCACGTCAAGGACCGTCTACATCCCAAGGTGGCCCGACGCATCGCCAGACATCGTTAATGTCGGAGGTGCCGCGACCTCGACCTGAGGCGTTGTCGTTGAAGTTTCACAACTAGATATGTCGAGACCAGTTCGACGTGGACCTGGTGCATCAGTCAATAATACATTCGAAAACAGTCGACTTCAGAGGTTGGAAATCCCTAGAAATCCAAGAGATGTTCGACATAATCAGCCTACATGGCGTCTACAATGTGTGGGGGCGATAGTTGTGATCGGATAGTTCGCCTATTTTATGCAAACTTGAGCTTTACTGAGAGGGCAGAAACTATAAAGACGTACATTCTAGCTACAGAGCTCGAGATTACCCCTGAGACGGTCAATGAGTTGCTCGGGTTTGACAGAGAAGGGGCAGAAAGATACTACCATGCGTCCCGGGACTGTCTATTTTTTAGCTTGGCCGATGGAGTGGAGTTCATTCGGCAAATTCATCGCAACGCTGACATTATTGGGTTCGTGAAGCCCAGAACCCGAGAAATAAATATTTAAAGCTCGGGTCTTGCACAACATGGTGTCCCATACTCTTTTGCCGCGATAGGGACATAAAGATCTTGTTACCTGCATGAATCTCTATGTTATGGAGTAACTTTATAGCGGGAGGAGGTTCAACTTTAGGTTTGTGATTCTCAGTCACATGAGTGATATCAGTTGGATAGAGAATAAGAACCTGCCCTTTGGTGTACTCATTCAGAAGATTGTTGAGCGTTTTGGGATTCAGTTGCTGTCGAGAAAGCAGCTGAGAGCACAGCGGGCCATCGACGTATTTGGCAAGGTTCATTTGGTGCATATGGGCGTAGCTGAAGCCGACGGCATATGGACGCTGAGGGGTGATCAGGGGGCCTCCACTTCTACGGATGTGCATATGGAGGAAACCACGGCGCAGCTAGGATCCCCACAAGCCGAGTCCACCATGACGACTATTCGGGCTCTTCGTGTAACACCCCGAGAAACCCCACGTTCCCGGTGCACTATAGTACGTCTACACACTAAAACATACTGAAACTTGACGCAACTCACTCAATTTAATACCACTTTCGTTTTCAAATCATCTTCAAAAGAACATTTGTGAGTATGAAAAAGTTTCGACTCGATTCGAAAACAACTTGCGTCTCAAAGAGGGAGCACGAAATCCTCAATATAAAAATATGCAGCGGAAAAGAAAACAATTTAAAATAGTTTTAAAATAAACCGACAAAACTCGAAATCCTAGGAAAGAATCCAATGCACCCCTCGAACTACACAAATCCGGTGCCGCGCACCCACGTCCCCCATTTCGACGCTCCGCGCGCACCCTCACGGTGTCGCACACGCCAACTCAACATCAGCGCGTCTCGCGCACGCTTACAGCGCCGCGTGCCCCACGCACCTTGCCTCTGTACAGCACGTCCGCGCGCACGCCTTCACCCTGCGCTGCACGACCCGTGAGTACCTGCAGGGCCGCGTGCCCCCCGCACCTGTGATCACGCCGCACTCCCACGCTCATTTACACTTTTCTAGCACTCACTGTACATATCCCGACCTATTCCATATCCTTTCGACTCCCAACCCCTCTCCCGAAATTTTGGCCAAGTAACGCCTAAAAACTGACTATTCCAAAAATTACAATTCACCAGAAAACTAAAAATATGTATCTATCAACCATCTAGAGAAAATTCCATAACCAAATCAAAATTTAAAGACAACAAGTCCATCAACAACAAATGAAGAAAAATCCACAGTACAGAGTATTTTCAAACTCGTACATGTAAAGTATATGCGTACGTCGCCAAAATCACACGCACTTCATAAACACTTATACAATTGACGCCTATACAACTCCTCTCATCGATTGTACATCAACATAGCAAAAGAAAATACCTGCCAAAGAATCAAGCCACCACCTACCATCCCCACGGGTCGGGTCACCCTAACAAAATCCGTCATCCGGTGCTCGGTCGCACGCCGCCAACCGTCCTATGCCTCAGAACTAGGCTCTCGAGGCTCACCAGCAAAATCGTCAGCACCTACACCATAGAACACACAACATAAACGTAACGCTCAGTAAGTAGTACAATATGAAAGTAAAAAGCCGACAATGCAATCCTATCACATGCAGTCTCTACACTCACACTCATGTTGTCACATTTGTGACGCGTAGTGTAGCCGTACCAGGGTAAGGAAGAACCTAACGCCACTTTACACTCTGACACGTCGCCATCGTCCCGGACTCCCCAGCAACGAAGCCCACAAGCTACACGCACGCATCACCACACGGCAACCACATCAGGGTGAGGGTGTATGTCGTGCCACATTACACCCTGACACGTCGCCCCCGTCCCAGCCTCCCTAGCACTGGGCCACAGTTGCCACACACACACGTTTCGCGACAGTCCAGCCGGCCCACTCCTCGAGTGAAATCCGCGACTGGTGTTGCACCGATCCACACATTAGTAGGATCCGCGGTACTACTGCCCATCACCCTCACCGTCAACACATACACGCCGCGTGACGGCCCACTCCCCGAACGAAATTCGCGGTTGGTTACGTACTGACCCACACACTAGTAAGATCTGCGGTACCACCGCCACGCGTCTCACCATTTACTCAAAATATGCTCAAAATCATTTTCGTTCCTTTTTTTTTAAAATGATGCATGTCAAACAATATGCACGCACACTATAATCAATCACATAAACTCTAAAGTTCTACGGTGTAGGCCCACTTGGGCAAAACACATGCATGCACTACTTACTGGGCATCCTAAGCTCACTCGACGTACAGCTTTGCCAAAAAATGCTTCAACCTAAAACGCAAACAATTCACTCATCAATCTTTACTTCAAAACTCACCAAATAATTTAAAATGACATTCCTTAACCAAATCCATGAAATTCCAGTTAAAACGGGTCACCAATGTGGTTCGTCCTAAAACCAGCTTAAAGTTCGGACGCGCATAACTTTTGCGTCCGTCAACGGAATCAAACGATTCAAGTGGCTAAACGTCCCCTTAGGAACATAGTTTAACATACTAAGACAGATTTTAAAACGGTAAGCCGCAGCTAGGTGGAAAAATCCCGAAACCGAATCTGCCCCTTTTTATCTAATTTCACATTTTTGTTTTCTTTAACAAAAACTCACTCAAAATTAGTTTTACACATAAAAAACAGCCATGTTACTATCACACATCACAATTCTACAAAAAACGCTCACTAATTTGACTCGGACCAAGATCCGACATAAATTTCCGACACGCATAACTTTTGCATCGGATATCAGAATCGAACGATTCCAACGACCATATGTTCCTCTAACAACCTAATTTAACCCACAAAAACAGAATTTAAAACAATTAACTGTAGCACCGTCAAAATCCTCAAAAACAGAATGGTTTTTATACGAAAAAAAATTGAAATCTCAACTTCGATCCAATTCCGCCAGATCTCTTCACCGAACATCCATATTCCCACCAATTAAGCCTAATCTGAACAAAATCAAGTATAACAAACTCAAGAACCCGAACCCCACAGTCAACAACTCTCGGGTTTTCCCTCCCAGCCCAAGCGCTCACTGTCCGCTCACTACACTCGCATTCACAGCCTATAATCGACCCCTATATCGAGCCAAATCTTTGGTGAATAGGAAAAATCTGAGCCCTCACGCTCGGTCGACAAGAGCCGAAACAGGGGAGGAGTTAACTACGGCTTTCAGCTCGGGAAGAATCCACTCACGCCGACTTTTTACCTCGTCGGAACCGCCTAACGCGTCACGTCTCTTCCCCGGTGGTTGATCGTCGGCAGTTCACCCCCGATCACTCTCTCGCTCCTACCTCTCTTCTCGGGTGTTCGGCTCGCAGAACACCCGAAGTGGAATGGCTTCTTCGTGAAGCCAAGTTCGTAACTTCGTTAAATTCTCGTCCTCCCGGCTTTAAAATTTCGAAAACCATCACAAAAGTAGGCTCCGAGTTTTATAATTTAATTTATCCGTTAAAATATTTCTCGGAACTCCAACCGAGATTAAGTTAAAAATTTTAAAAATTTCAAAAATTAGATTTAAAATCTGAAATTTTCTGGGTTATTACACTTCGAACAGATATTGATGCTCTCGCAGCCAGACAACATCAGATCGAAGTGAGACAGACGGAGTCTCACGCAGAGATGATGGAGTACCTCAGAGAGATGATGGAGTCTTAGAAAGATACGAGGCAAATCGTCGTGAATTGGATGGGGGCCGATGATGACGATGACCCACATCTGTTGAGCGATGATGAGGATCTCCCACCTATTGACGCATCCGATGTCTCACCCCGTTGACGCACCCGTGTAGTTTATTTTATGTACTTTCTTTTATGTAACTTAGTTTGATATATTTTGTAGTGATGTAATATATTTGGATGAAAAATTTAGTTTATGCTTTGGAATAATAGAACTGTTGGTGATTTGATTATGCAAGAACTATTTGATATTAGCCATGGGGGAGTTATAAAACAAAAGAAACTATGTCCAATTTTTCAAGTTTTTTTTATTAAAAAGAATGTTAAGAAAAAATAATTGTAAAAAAATTGCAGGCGGCATTGGATTTGTTTGAAAATTTTACTCGATGTGCACCACACAACGGGAAGAGAGTCTATAAATTTTTGGCATTTTCCGACACTTGTGTGATTTATCGTCATTTTAGTAAAGTGAATCAAAAAACAGACATGCATTAAATATTAATAAACAATAACTGTCAAAAACTTCCAAGGGGTATTGGATTTGCTTGAAAATTTTACCCGAAGTGCACCACACCACAGGAAGCGAGTCTCTAAATTTTTGACATTTTTCGATATTTGTGTGATTTATCGTCATTTTAGTGAAATAAATCATAAAATAGACATACATTAAAAATTAAGAAAAAATAATTGTAAAACAGTTGCAGGCAACATTAGATTTGCTTGAAATTTTGCCCGATGTGCACCACACCACGGGAAAAGAGTCTGTAAATTTTCGGCATTTTCTGACACTTGTGGGATTTATCGTCATTTTAGTGAAATAAATAATAAAACAGACGTACATTAAATATTAAGAAACAATAATTGTTAAAAAATTACAGACGATATTGGATTTGCTTGAAAATTTCCCGACGTATATTACATAGTTTAAAAAATAATTTTTTAAAAATTGCACCCCGAATAAAGTCATATGTTTCCTCGTCCATAGCCGTGTGTAGAAGATTCCTGATCAAAATGAAATTTATATTAGAAAATAATAAAAGTGAGTTTTATGAGAAAATAGGCTGAAATGTAGCTGCGTACCGTCAAATGTGTAGAAACCCATAAATGTGTCTTACAACACAAATGCGACAGCAGTGCCTGAAATGGATCTCCTATCAGGACAAGTGCGACTATTATGCCCTTGACGCTGACATATAAGACACGACATCGTTAAGTTTTTTTTAGAAATTGTTGACCTTGTCAGCTCATCGACATCGCGCACTCTATGCTTCTTCGGCCTACCAGGGTGGCGCCTTCTCTCGAGTGGAATGATTAGGCCCATTCCATGTACGGGCAGCCACATGTCCACGCTACTGATGAGACGAATGAAATTTGAGTACATCTCTACATATCTGGATTGGTGATAGTATGGATGGACGAAATATTCCAGTGCCATTCTTATGAAATGGATGCATGGAATGACATGAACACATGAGACTCCAGTAAGCTCCCACTTGTAACAGTTGCACGCGCCCGCATTAAGGTCCACAATGTATTGTTCGTTGTCGCTGGTGACATCAAATTATGCATCTCCTGCTAACGCAGCATGCCAATTTCGAGCAGCCAATACTAGCTTTTCAAGCTTTTTCTTTATCTTCGAGCGCAGGAGTTCTGTTGACAACAACATCTTCTAGTATTTTTTGACAATGCGAGTCATAAAACACTTTCGAATCATCTTGATGATGGTCAAGATCGGTTTGTTCTTGGCCGGCAATATAACTGCATTGAACGATTCACATAAATTGTTTAACCCCATGTCGCACTTGGGTGTTGAGGAAAACACATGACTTTTGTGTACATCTGAGCTTATCTGATACAGTTTCCTCATTTCTTTTTTAAAATGAGGCTCTTCAGTTGCCCTTGCCACACTCCATATTGCATCTCTGTACACCCGGCCCCAAAATTGACTTTTGAAGTTTGCATTCATATGCTGGAGGCAGTATCGATGTTCAGCTGCACCTAATTCTTCTCTCACAGCACGTGACAAACCCTAAAATGTAAAATAAAAATAGAGTAAACATAAAAAAAAAATATAACGATCACAATGCTTCAACATTTGTGTTGGGAAAATAATGAAAATGATGGTAACAATAATAAAAACACCATCGTTGTAAAACGTGAATAGTACTGATTTGGATAATTCCCAAGAAATACTGTACTCGATAATCTCCTAGATAGAATTACTTTTTCAAGTAAGTTGCTAGGAAAGGCTGGAGGGGTCACAAACGGTCCCACTTGAAATCCAGTCTCCTAGATAAAATTTCCTTACATAGTACAATTACACTACTAAATAAGTAGTACGAAACAATAGCAGATGCGACACGAAAAAATTATACCTTTTGTCGATCCGACATAATTGTCCATCCGCTTCCATTGTCACTGTTTAGGTATTCTTTCAAAATTTACAAAAACCTCTTCCACGAGTCTGTGAACTCCAACTCCACGTTGGCAACGGGAACGAGATATATGTTATTATCGCCATCAATTGCGGGGCAAGAGCCCTTCATAGTACTGACGACTATGGGTAGTTGGCAGGGGCAATAGCCCTTTAAATGACATCCATCCAAATAGATAATAGGTCTGCCACGCAGCAGCAAATCCGCCTTGGAAACAGTCATACACATGTACAGTCTTTCGAATACGAATGACTCCTCCAGGCCGGAGCCCACCAGGTAACCATGTATTTTCACTGTGCTACCCGGATTTGATCTAAATATTTTTGCTATGTACGACTGCAATAGCTTGAATTGGTCGTCACCCCTTTTATCATTGAGTTTTCGAGCATCGCTTTTTGCTTTTCTTGCAAGACTGGGTCTAATATTCACATTAACATCCTTCCTCACCGTCTCGATAATAGAAGAAATTTTTCATATTGGATGAGTTTTGAAACTATTCAAATAATAGTTTGCCACCCATTTTGCAGTAGCGTGACGATTCTCAATTTTCCTTACACAGCTACGAGAATCGGTGTAACTCTTTATTTGCAATGTCAGCTCATTTTGCATGATTGAAGCATGCAATCACCACTCACATCCGTCTTCATACACTGTTGTGAGTCACCGCGATTCACTTTTAATATATTTGATCTTATATCCATTGTTCAAAGCATTTTTTTTTATTTCTTCTCTACTTGTGGCTATTGAACTATATTTTTTTCCCAAAGAAAAACCAATAGAAATTTCCTTTACTGGTATGCTTTTTGTCTCGTCATCTCGACTAGTATTCGAAGCTCCTCGTCTAGTACTTGGGAGGTTGAATGTACCTTTATTTCTCCATCACCTTCAGAGTGATCGAGTGCTCAAAGATACCCGTACCCAGGCGTGTTCTCTGAATACCAGTCTATGTTGGCATATGAATTTGTTGTTTCGTCGGCGTCAACCTATCTACTTGAATAAGGATCCATCGACCAGTCGCTAATAAAGAAAATAAAAAAACGTCGCTAGAAATACGATATCATTAAAGATTTTACAGTTTTCGAGATCTGTGAGTTCAACGTTAAAGGGCCATCATTATATATAGTTTGGGAGAACGGACAACCATTCTGTATGAACGGCCGTATGCTCTCCTGTCTGGTAATCTTATGACTCAATTATTTAATAGAACAGATGGCCGTTCTATATTGGCGACCGTCCGTTCTCCTGTTCAGTAATCCTGTGACTCAATTATTTAATAGAACGGACGACCGTTATTTTTAAATGGCTGTCCGTTCTCCCATACAGTCGCATGACTTAATTATTTCGTGAAACAGACGGTCGTTCCTTGGGAACAACCGCCTGTTCTCCCACACAGTTTGCCCGTGACTCAATTATTTAGAGGAACAGACAACCATTTCATTTAATTGGTCGTCCGTTCATGCCAACATTTTGACTCGTGACTCAATTATTTGGGGGAATGGACAGTTGTTTCATTCAATTGGCTGGCCGTTCCCACTTACAGTTCGACCCGTGACTCCATTATTTAGAGGAATGGATAGCCGTTTAACGATTATAACCGTCTGTTCTTTTATACAGTATGGCTCGGGACTCAATAATTTCGTAGAACGGACGACCGTTCGTCAAGATTGGCCACCCTCTAATTGTGCGGCTTATCCGACTTGTTTAGAACGGACGGCTGTGCTATTAAGATCGGCCGCCCATTCTATGAGAACAGACGGTGAACGGCTGTCTGTCAGAATTTGATTTGTCAGATTTTAGATAGTTTAAAGTTTGACTTGTTCGGTCTGATAATTTAGTGTTTGGTTTAAAAAAGACTCATATTTTAAGGGTTAAATTAAAAAAACCTTAAAAATAATTATTATAATGTTATTTTATTTAGGAAAAAGTATAAAATATCATTTAATTATTTTGATGAACAAGATGACCCTAAATTATTCTTAACTAACAAATTAACCTTTGTTGTTAGATAGTTCGTTGGGTGTGTCACGTGTTGTGAACACTCATGTCACGTGTCTGATACGCGCCAAGCCTCACTAAGGCCGCATTTCACCCAGAAAGAGTGCAAGGCATTGGGACCTCGGATTAGCAGAGAAAACAACAACTTTAGATGAATAAATGGATAGACAAATGAAGTCGAAATTAAACAAAATTTTAAGGGGAGCTTAATATATGGGTCAAGAAAGACTCTTAAAATTTCAATGCAAAATATTGTGCGAAAAGAAAGTTATGAAAATAACCTCAAATGCTGTCCGATGAGCAAAGATTAGAGCTCTCGACAAACAATCTGCTAAGGAAGATTCACAGTAAGTGGAAAAAAGGTTAATGGTCCCTTTCTCTTGCCACCAACCCTTCAAGAGTTGACAAAAAGATGGAACAAAGACTCAACAAGCAACTATGGACTTGTGAGCATGGTAGGAGGCGCTATCCTCTCGCTTGCACACAACTGAGACACACTTACCTTCTTGGAAAACACATAACCACTTCGGGCTCTTCCTTTAACAAAAGGGTCTACTGCTAATCATATCATCAACAACCAAATACAAACACCAATGACCATGTATTTATAGATTTAAAGGTGGCTTAGGGTTTGGTGTTCAAAAGTTGGCTCAAAGAACCGTTGGAAGGCAAGACATGGGTGACCGAGATCTCTTCTTACAATCTCCATTATAGGCCACGAGTATGCCATGCTATCCATCCTTGGAACTCTTCTTTGGTGCCTCTCCTAATGCCAAGTAAGCTTAGTCACATGTTGGAGTGGTCCCCTTCTCCTTTTGAAAATTTGCCAAGTACAAGTGGTCCCCCCATTTGTAGTGTGATGTTTCCCTTTTGCGAGCTCCTTCCATTTACTTAGAAAAATCTGAACAAAAAGCTTCCTTGCCATGTCACCCTTCAGTGGCATGTCTCCTTGAAGTCTTCCATGTTGCCAAGTCATCAATCCGTGACAAAGAGGAGTTGGAAGTCAAGTGTGCACGATTTTGGTGTCTTAGCGCTTCCTTGGTGGGGCATAGCACGTGTGGGGTTTTTGTGCCATTTTTGCATAACCAATCCAAGTCACCATCCAATCATAACCACACAATCTAATCTGAATGCCTAATGATGTATTCTTTAATAACTTAATACATAAAGGTCATTGTTTGCCCAAATAAGTTCAAAGATAAAAATTAAATAAAGCTAAGCTCGGGAAGACAAATTCCCATGGATCTAGATGTTTCCTTCAACTGTTAAGCCCATGAGGTAAATCCTTGCATTCTTCTAATCCAAGTTCTTATTGATGTCTCCAAACTTCAAGGTTGTCCATTTCTACAAAAAAGGCAAGCTTGTGAGTTAATCGTATAGTTTAAACTTGGACTAAACATGAGAATTAGTAATGACCCTCCAATGCTCATCATTCTCCCTGTGTGTTGAGGATTGATTCTCAAATCTTGATGTTGGTATCCTTGTGCTCTTTGTCCATGGAGAATTCCTACAAAATGAGCAATAACAAAATTAGGAAAACTAAGCCATGAATTTGGTCGTGATTGCTTAGTACTAAATCGGGGCACATCAGCGTCGTGCACACAAACTCTCTCCAATGAGTCGTGTCAACAAATTATATAAAAGTTACTTTTGTTTGTTTATTAGTATATCACGAAAGTGAGAGAGAGAAGAGGAAACAAAAAAAAATGAGAGAGAAGCTTCTCTCTTACATTCAAAATAAATATAATATTGTCTTAAATACAAATAATACAGTTAACAGCTAATTAACCGTTATTAATAAAGTAAATATATTTAATACTCCACCTCAAGATGGAGAGTGGATAATCATGACTCCCATTTTGCTCATAAGAAAACGAAATTGTGTCGGATTAAGAGCCCTCGTACGAAGATCAATGATATGATTTTGCGATGAAACATGCATAGTTTTGAAGTTGCCTAGTTTCAGTTGAGTACGAACTACATGACAATCAATATCAATGTGTTTCATACGTTAGAAACGCAAAATTTTCTGCAATATACAAAGCTGCTTGATTATTGCAGAATAATAGAGGAACAAGCGATTGAGAGAGAAACAAATCATGAAGCAAAAACTGTATCTATATAAGTTTGTATGTATTTGCTATTGTGGGAAATTCTGCTACAGTTATGGAGCGAGAACCAGTGCGTTGTTTCTTTGAATTCCATGAAAGTAAACAGTCACCAAGAAAAATCTAGAACTATGTAACAGAACGTGTAGTTTCGGAGCACGCTGCTCAGCAGAATTAGAAAATGCCTTAAGGTGTAAAGAAGATGAAGTTGGATAATAGACCTTGACCTACAATACCTTTGAGATATCATAAAATATGATGAACTTTGAGAAGATGATCATGGTGTGGTTGATCAACTAACTGGCTTAATGAAGTAACTGAAAAAGATATATCTGAGCTAGTAACAATAAGATAAACCAGAGGCCTGATTTGATGACGATAAGCCTTTCGATCCTAAAAACGTTTGCATTTTTCAGAAAATAATTTGAAAGCAAGATCCATTGGGGAAGAAGCTGATTTACAACCAAGAAATCCAATATCATTCAATAGCATATTATCATTGACAGTAGATATTGCAGAAACAGAATTTCCTGTGACCATTATATCGTTCAATAAACTAAAACAGCTAAAAATTCATCCTATTCTTTTCGAATAAATAGAGACTTGTTAGCATTACATTGATGAAAACCATAGTTTAGAAGAGTAGTAGACAACTTGAAAAACCATTGATGAAAAGCCTGTTTTAAACCATACAAGGACTTGTTCAGTTTGCAAACAAGTTGTGAAGAAAGCTCCTCCTGAATTGAATAACTAAGAGGTAATTTCATATAAACCTCTTCATTTAAATTACCATATGGGATAAAAGAGTGAGAGTATGAGAACAAAATGAGTTGGAAAGCTTATCATAAGAAAGAAATTCTAAAATGAGATATTTAATGGAAGAAACAAATAGATACGCAAAATGCTGAGCAAGATAACAATGATAACCTGTAAAGGAGGTTTAAGATACTTTGTCGTTAGTCTATTTATGACTATCACAATCTAAATGTTTTGAAATTGAATCCTTAGCAATTGTGGTTAGTGGAGGATATTCTCCAGACAGTGGAAAAATATCATTAGATAAACTAAAATGAGAATGTTTAAAAGGAAAAACATATTCGTGGAAAACAACTTTCTGATATATGAAGATATGATGTGTCTCTAAATCAAGTAAAAGATATCCTTTAAATCTATATTCGTACCCACGAAACATTGCAACTTTAGCTTGAAGAGCAAATTTATGTCAAGCATTGGAAATAGTAGAAACAAAACTGTAATAACCCAGAAATTTTGAATTTTAATTTTTAATTTCTGAAATTTTTGCTTTAATCTCGGTCGGAGTTTTGAGAAATATTTCAACGAAAAATTTAAATTTTTAGACTCGGAGCCTACTTTTGCGATGGTGTACGGAATTTAAAGTCGGGAGGTCGAAAAATTAACGAAATTACGGACGATTGGAACACGTGAGGGCATTTTGGTAATTTGTACTTAAAATTAAAATTAAAAAAAAAATGACAACAAGGTGGAATGGCTTCAGGTGGAAGCCATTCCACCCTGTGCTGTGCGCGGCCGAGAGAGCGAGAGCGAGAGAGAGGCCGAGGAGGAGCAATCGTCGACGACCGACCGC
>JAJTVC010000221.1:0-50000 GCA_022433055.1 Begonia peltatifolia | reverse complement strand
TCTGTGCATCCAAGGAGTACCAAGATGTATAGGGACCTTAGACAACATTACTGGTGGCCTAATATGAAGAGAAGTGTAGCAAAGTACGTTGAGACGTGCTCGATTTGCCAGCAGATTATAGCTGAGCATCAAAGGCTAGCAGGGAAATTACAGTCACTACCTGTTCCTGAGTGGAAATGGGAGCAAATATTGATGGACATTGTTGTCAGATTGCCTCGGACAACAAAGGGCTATGATGGTATATGGGTGATCGTAGATCGGTTAACCAAATCAGACCATTTTCTACGAGTAAAGATGACATATTCTATGGACCAATTCGCAGAACTATATGTACAAGAGATCATACGGTTGCACGGAGTTCCAATTTCGATTGTATCAAACAGTGACCCTAGATTTACATTGAAGTTTTGGAAGAGCCTGCACAAAGTCATGGGTACGCAGCTCAATTTTAGTACGGCATTTCATCCTCAGATGGACGGTCAATCTGAGAGGACCATTCAGATGCTAAAGGATATGCTTCGAGCTTGTGTACTGGAATTCCAGGGTTCATGGAGTAGATACCTACCATTGGTAGAGTTTTCTTATAATAACAGCTTTCAGGCTACGATAGGAATGACTCCATATGAGGCTCTGTACGGGAGGAAGTGCAAATCTTCGTTATATTGGGACGAAGTCGGCGAAGCACGATTGATTGGTCCAAATATTCTGCAACAAACTGCAAAAAACATTGCATTCATTAGACAACGGATCTTAATAGCTCAAAGTCGACAGAAGAATTATGCAGATCGTCGGAGGAGAGAGATAGAATTTGAAGTGAACGACAAAGTCTTCCTGAGGATCACCATTCAAAGGAGTTGTAAGATTCAAAAAGAGGGGCAAGTTCAATCCTAGGTACATTGGGCCGTTTCGTATTACGAGGAGAATAGGGAAGACAACTTACCAACTACAACTACCAGTCTCAATGGATGAGATTCACAATGTATTCTACGTGTCCATGTTGAGGAAGTGTATACGAGATCCTCTCACGTCGTGGAGCAGCAGGATATAGAGATTCAACCCACTTAGACGTATGAAGAGAAGCCAGTGGAAATTTTAGATTTTACAGTGAAGATTTTACGTAACAAGGAGATTCCATTGATGATGGTATTATGGCGCAATCATAACGTAGAAGAAGCAACCTGAAAGCGACAGCAGGACATGATGAGCCGATATTAAAAGTTGTTTAGGTAACAAATTTGAAGAACAAAATTTTTTTCAAGAGGGTGGAATGTAATGCCCATATTTCCAGTTAAATAATTTTCAGAATTTCGTATCAGTAAACGGGGGAATTCTAGTCTAAATTAAGGATGAAAAATTTAGCCGTTAGGTAAAAGATTATTTTGAGGCTGATGGAGAAGAAAAAATTTTAAGAATCCAACCGAAGATAGATTGAATAACAGTTTGATTAAACGGTTAAGGGTTGAAGGCGATTTAGTAATTAGGTTATTATTATTATTATTATATACATAAAAAAAAACAACAAAACACCTTGCGGTGTTTCTTCCCCCACACAAAAAACCCTCCCTATTTCCCTCCTCCCTCATCCGCGCAGCACCCTTCCCTGGGCGAGTTCTCCCTTCCAATGACGGTTTTCCTCCGTTTATTCAAATCAACAGTAAGTTTTAGTTAGTTCTTAGTAGATAGTTAGTATTTTAGTTGTTTTGAGTGTTAAAAGTAAAGTTATAGGGAGTATTGGGTAGTTTCGTTGAAACCTACGAGGGAGATACGAGATTTGGAGGTTTATAACTGATTTTTATCCGTGTATTGGTGTTTAAGCTAGATGTAGAAGTAGATTATTAGTTTTTATAGAGAAGATTGAACGTTTGGATAACCGACTACTCGGGTTACGAAGCGGTTTCTATTTGGCCACATTCGGGCAAGCTGTAGGTGTTGGATTAGGAATTGGATTATACCGTTAGAAATTAGACGTCCTCAGAAGTCGGTAGCATTTCGAATTGATCCAAATTGGACGAGTATTAGATAAGTTATGCAATTTCAAATTTGGTTAGAAATTGTGTAAGATTTCAGGTTTAGTTGGGAGTTTAAGATTTTCAATGTTAGAATTTCATGAGTTGGACAAAGTAGAGCTGATAAATATATGGTTTTATAGGTTCTCCAGTTAGCGAGCCATATACGAACGAGTTGCTAAGGACGCCAGGTAAGTAGTGTAGTAGAGTAGTAGGTGTTTTGCCTTCGGGCCTACATCACAATTCGTTAGGATGCATGCACGTTTACTTTATATTATGCTTTAGTGTTATGCATCATGGTTTTAAAATACGAGAACGAAACAAAAATGAATTTCCATGTTTTTACGGAATGAAACAGTAGGATGAGACGAGATGAATGAAATGAGAAGATACATAAGAAGATAATAATGGTGGGGTTGAGTGATCTTGTCCCCAGAGGTTGACAGCAAGGTATATCACTCTTCCCCCGATTTACGTGGTGACCTTGTCCCGAGAGGAGGACCGCGATGTGTGTCACTTTATTAGATTTTGGTTGGCCTTGTCACAAGAGGTGGACCGCGAGGTGTGTCACCTCGATTTAGCATGTAAAGAAGAACTCAGTAGTAAGAAGAAAAAGAAGATGTAAGAAAAAGATGAAATCGAAAGTAAAGACAAAACTGTAGAAACTACATATGTTAGGATGTGTTTGTTTACAGTGTTATGTTTTTATGCATTACTTACTTAGCATTAGACTAATAGATGAATTTTGTGATGTAGGTGACGACGCTATTGATGGTGAGTACTCAGAGCATGCCCAGGATTAGGAGGCGGTTGGAGGAGTGCGCTCATGGACGACCCGGCTGGCTATTAGGGCATTTTGACCATGGTAGACGTAGGCATAGGTTTTGGAATGTAATCGAAATGGTTTTGAGTTGTTTTAAGTTGTTCTGAGTCATTTGGATTTATAGACGGATTTCCAACATTAGTAGTCGTCTTGTTTAGGTAAATAATGATTTTGAGTTGAGGAAAAAGTGTACGTTATATGGTTTTTAGTGTTGAGTTGAAGTTCGATTGTTTTTCAGAAGTTTTAAGGTTTTTAGGCAGAATTCTGTGAAGGAGGTGTTGACTTATAGGTTTAGTGTCGACCAAACCTAGTAAGTGTCGACCAGTATACTGGAGGTGTCGATCGAATTTGGTGGGTGTTGACCGCGAGGGTCGACCTGCGAAGGCAGAGCCAAACAAAGTATTGAGCAGTGCATGTAAGTGTCGATCGGTAGTATAAAATTGGACGAGAGTGTCGACCTCAAAGATTGACTGACGCGAACAGAGAGAAACATAGTGTCGACTGGTGTACACAAGTGTCGACCGGTAGTATAAAATGGACGTGGGTGTCGACCTCAGGGATCGACCAATGCAGAGAGAGAGAAACATAGTGTCGACCGGTGCACGTAAGTGTCGACCGGTTAACATGAGAAGTAGAGAGGTGTCGACTGATGAAAAATGAGACAAATAGAGTGTCGACCGATGTTCACAGGTGTCGACCAAAAAATGTTTTTTTCTTAGAAAACTTGAATTTCATTTAAATTGATTTTAAATCGAAGTCTTCCACAGCGACGTTTTATTTAAACGTTTTCAAAGGTGTCGTTTTAAGTCATGGAACAAAGTTTAAAATTTTAACTCGAATTTTACCCAAGTGGATGTGCGTGAGTAGTAGCAATTAGCATACTGGGAACCGTGAGAGTTTTCAAGGCGTTACAGAGTTGGTATCAGAGCATAGAGCGTACCAGAAATCGAGTAGGTTTTTTGGGTCGCTACATGTGTGGTTTTATAGGTTCTCTAGTTAGCTAGCCATATACGAACGAGTTGATAAGGACGCTAGGTAAGTAGTGTAGTAGGTGCTTTTGCCTTCGGGCCTACATCACATTTCGATAGGTTGCATGTATGTTTATTTTATGTTATGCTTTACTGACTATGCATCATGGTTTTAAAGTACGAGAACAAAACGAAAATGAATTTTCATGTTTTTACAAAATGAAACAGTAGGATGTAACGTGATGAACGAAATGAGAAGATACGTAAGAAGATAATGAAGGTGGGGTTGAGTGGTCTTGTCCCGTGAGGTGGACCGCTATGTGTATCACTTCTTCCCCCATTTTACGTGTTGGCCTTGTCTCGAGAGGTGGACCGCGAGGTGTGTCACTTTACTAGATCGATGTTGGCCTTGTCTCGAGAGGTGGACCGCGAGGTATGTCTCCTCTATCTAGCACATAAAGAAGAACCTAGTAATAAGAAGATAAAAAAGATGTAAGAAAGAGACAAAAACGAAAGTAGAGATGAAATTGTAGAAACTGCATATGTTAGGATATATGTGTTTTTAGTGTTTATGTTTGATGTGCGTTACTTACTTAGCGTTAGGCTAATAGATGAGTTTTGTGATGTAGGTGATGAAGCGATAGCTGGGGAGTACTCAGAGCGTGCCCAGGACTAGGAGGCAGTTGGAGGAGTGCACTTGTGGACAGTCCGGCCAGCTATTAGTGCGTTTTGACCATGGTGGGCATACCTACGGGTTTTAGGGGTTTAGTCGAAATTATTTTGAGTCATTTGGATGTATAGATGAATTTCAAACCTTAGTAGTCATTTTTTTTTATGTAAATAACGATTTTGAGTTGATGGAAAAGTGTACGTTGTGTTATTTTTAGCGTTGAGTCGGAAGTCCGATTATTTTTGGGAAAGTTAAAGGTTTCTAGTCTGATTTCTGGGAAGGAAGTGTCGACGGATAGGCTTAGTGGTTGACCAAAGTTGGCAAGTGTCGACTACGAGGGTCGACCTGTGAAGGCAGAGCTGAAACAAGTGTCGACATACGTCTATAGCTGTCGACCGGTTAGTGTAAAGATGGTAAGAGTGTGGGCTACAAGGTTCAACCGATGGAAACAAAGAGGATTAAAGTGTCAACCGCTCTCTGTGATTAGCGTAGAAGATTAAACCTTAGGGCTGGATCGGTGTCGACAGAGAAGATTGGAGTGTCGACTTGTGTTCACAAGTGTCGACCGATTAGTGTGATGACCAGAAAGGTGTCGACCGCTAGGGTCGACTGATGATAATAGAGGCAAATGAAGTTATGAAGTTTTGACCGGTGCTTACAAGGGTCGACCAAAAATTTCTTTTAATATTTTAAAAACTTGAAATTTTATTTAAGCTGATTTTAAACGTTTTCAAAAAGGTTGTTTTAATTCGAGGAACAAAGTTTTAAATTTTTACACGAATTTTACCTTAGTGTATGAGTAGAGTTAGTGACACTAGTCTGGGGACGACTCGGGGGCACTACAGAGATGGTATCAGAGCAATGAGTAGTAGTAGTGAGCATGCTGGAAACGAGTGAGTTTTCAAGTCGCTACAGTTATGATATCAGAGCCAATTGGTCAAACCGTTCAAATGATTACCTAACAGCGTTGACGCACAACGTGCTTCGACAACTGTAAGTGTTTAAGTTTAGCTTTATTTATTAGATGCTTATGAGAATAATTTAACCCTTGTCTCGGAAATTAGTCAAGATGTCTAGACGACCAGGACGTCCGAGAGTACCGAGAGAGACAGCTGACTCAAGGAGCGAGGATGACTTGATGACGATTAAACAATTGATTGAGTCAGTAAACAAACAGTCTCAGCAATTAGGGGTTTTGTTGAATCGAGAAGTTCAAGGAAGTACAGGCTCTAACTCTAGCCAGGACCAGTCGGGTGACAGATTTCGGAGGTTACGACCAGCGACGTTTGAAGGGCAGTCATCGGATCCGACAGCTGCAAAGGAGTGGGTCCGTACCATGGAATGTATGTTTAAGTATGCGAAAGTAGAAGAAGAGGACAACGTCTCGCTAGCCACATTGCATCTAGCAAAGGACGCCAGATTTTGGTGGGAGTCTGTGGAGACCACCACTGAGGTACAACACATGACATGGGAGAAATTTAAAGATATATTTTATGACAAATATTTCAACAATACGGTGTAGACGGTTAAAAGAATGGAGTTCTTACAGTTGAAGCAGACTGGGTCGGTAACCGAGTATAACCGGTAATTTGAGTCTTCATCTCGGTTTGCCAGCAGTTTGGTGAGTCGGAATGAGGACAAAGTGTTTCAGTATGTACAGGGATTAAAGCCATAAATATATAAAGTAGTAATGGTAGCCGAAACTCAAGAAGTGCCGTATTCGAAAGTGGTGGCAAAAGCACTAGAGATGGAGGAAGCTGAAACGAAATGTGTTAAGCAGAGAGAAGTTTCCAGAGATTTTTCAAGGAAATTGCCCCACAGCAGAGTGGAAGTATCTCCCATAAGCAACAACAGAAGGGCAGTAAGAGGTTTAACGAGAGTTCGAGCAGCAAGGGCAGTAGCAAAAGGCCTCAGGGGTCGGTGTAGTATCCCCAGTGCCCTAAGCGTTTGAAGTATCACCTGGGCAAACTTGGGAAAGTGCTACAATTGCAACGAAGCTGGGCACTTAGCTAGAGATTGCTCAAAGCCCATAGTGACTCGGTGTTTAAACTGCAACGAAGTGGGCCATGTCAGTAGAGATTGCTCAGCTCTGAAGAAGGGTCTGACATGCACAATACTGAGAATATTCGCCATGATCGAGTCGGGCGACGATGACCAGCCAGCCGTGGCGTCAGGTACTATATTGATAAATTATGTACCTGCTTATACTTTGATTGATTCTGGTACGACGATCTTGTTTATTGCAACTACGTTCGCGGTTAAGTTAGATGTATGGCCATAGCAACAGACTATAGTTATGAAGTGATGTTGCCTTCTGGTGGGCGTATGCACTCAAATCAAGTCATACGGGATAGTGTGGTGTCAGTGGAAATTAAGAATTTGTTAGCTGATCTCATTTTTATAGGCATAACTGGATATGATGTGATATTGGGAATGGATCGACTGTTTAAGCACTACGCTACAATCGACTGCAAGAGAAGAACAGTGATTTTTCAACCTCCATATGGTGAGAAGCACACCTTTTAGGCGTGAGGAATGCCAGGAAGATATCCGTCATGGCGCGTGTTAGTATTCGTCAAGTTTTAACTGGTGAGTCTTTGGGTTTTCTTGCTAATGTTATTGATGTACAAGTTTCTAGGGAGTCAAAGCCTCAGGATTTTAGTTATTCAAGACTTCCCAAAAGTTTTCCCAGATGATCTACTTAGTCTGCCTCCAGACCAGGAGATAGAGCTTTTTATTGATGTATATCCAGGGGCCGAGTCAGTGTCAAAGAATCCTTATAGATTAGCACTGACTGAACTAAAAGAATTGAAAAAGCAATTGGACGAGTTTGTAGAACAAGGATTTATACACCTTAGCTCTTCGCCGTAGGGTGCGCCAATCCTATTTGTCAAAAAGAAGGATGGATCTTTATGGATGTACATCTACTACAGGGAGTTGAATAAGTTGACTGTTAAAAACAAGTATCCTCTGCCAAGAATAGACGACTTGTTCGACCAATTGTAGGGGGCGCGAGTCTTTTCTAAGATCGACCGGAGATTAGACTACTACCAACTAAAGGTCAGATCAGAAGATATTCCAAAGATGGTTTTTCGGACGTGCTATGGGCATTATAAATTCTTGGTGATGTCTTTCGAATTGACGAATGCTCCAGCCGCCTTCATGGATCTAATGAATAGAGTATTCCATGATTATCTCGATAAATTCATCATAATGTTTATCGATGATATCTTGGTCTATTCTCGTAGTGAGGAGGAACACAAGGAGCATTTGAAAGCAATGTTGGAAACCTTGAAGCGACACCAACTCTACGCCTAAGTGCGAGTTCTGGTTGGATAGGGTTCATTTCCTCGGTCATGTCATCTCGAGCGATGACATATCTGTTGATCCAGCGAAGATCCAAGCAGTTAAAGAGTGGCCGCAGCCAAAAAATTTCACTGAGATACGAAGTTTCCTCGGGTTTGCAGGTTATTACAGAAGATTCATTGAAAGATTTTCAAATATTGCAACACCTTTGACTCGTTTGACGAGGAAAAATGTAAAGCATTTGTGGTCCGACGACTGGGAGCATAGTTTCCAAACTTTGAAGCAGAGATTTACCACTGCTCCAGTATTGATGCTTCCTGTTGAAGATGGAAAATTCAGCATTTACTGTGATGCTTCCAAGATAGGTCTTGGGTGTGTGTTAATGCAGCAAGGGAATGTGATAGCCTATGCCTCTACGTAATTGCAAATATATGAGCAGAATTACCCAACACACGACCTAGAGTTAGCTACGGTAGTTTTCGTGCTAAAGATTTGGAGGCATTACCTGTATGGGCAGCCATGTGAGATATATTCATATCATAAAAGTCTGAAGTATATTTTCACTTAAAAGGAGTTGAACATGAGCCAACGACGGTGGTTGGAGTTTGTGAAGAACTATGATTTTGAAATTAAATACTACCCCGGCAAAGCGAATGTAGTAGCGGATGCATTGAGCAAAGTGGCAGCATCCACTTCAGCTATGATTTCGGCTATGCCATTAGCTTTGGATGCCGAATTTCAGAAATTCAACTTAGAGGTAGTGTCGAATGTGTCAGCCATGTTGTCAGCTATGTTCCTACAGCCCACTATTCTGGAAAGGATTAAGCAAGCCCAGAAGGACGACGCTGAATGCCATGAAATTTGATCAAGCATGGCTTCTAATGATAGGTTGCAGTTCATATTCGGACGACGGAATCCTCAAGTTTCGGAATAGGTGTTATGTTCTTAATAACGAGGAACTTCGTAGGGAGATTCTTTCGAAAACCCATTCTTCTAAGTTTTCTGTGCACCCAGGAAGTACCAAGATGTACAAGGACCTTAAGCAACATTACTGGTGGCCTAATATGAAGAGGCTTGTGGTAAAGTACGTTGAGGCGTGTTTGATTTGCCAGCAGATTAAGGCTGAACACCAGAGACCAGCAGAAAAGCCACAATCATTGTCTATCCCTGTATGAAAATGGGAGCAAATATCGATGAACTTTGTTGTCGGGTTGTTTCGGAAAACAAAGGGTTATGATAGTATATGGGTGATCATGGATCGGTTAACCAAGTGATCCCATTTTCTGCCAGAAAAGATGACATATTCTATGGACCAGTTCACCGAACTGTTTGTTCAAGAGATCGTACGATTACACAAAGTTCTGACTTTGATTGTATCAGATAGAGACCTTAGATTTACATCAAAGTTCTGGAAGAGTCTACACAAAGCTATGGGTACGTAGCTCAATTTTAGCATGACATTTCATCCTTAGAGAGATGGTCAATCGAAGAGGTCTATTCAGACGTTGGAGGATATGCTTCGAGCTTGCGTACTGGAATTTCAGGGTTCTTGTAGCAAATATTGATCGTTGTTGGAGTTTTCATATAACAACAACTTTCAAGCTACGATAGGTATGGCTCCTTATGAGGCTCTTTACGGGAAAAAGTACAGATATCCGCTATATTGGGACAAAGTCGGTGAAGCAAGATTGGTTGGTCTGGTTATTTTACTACAGACAACAGACAAGGTTGCATTTATTAGACAACGGATCTTAACAGCTCAAAGCCGACAGAAGAGTTATACAGATTATCAGAGGAGAGAGCTAGAATTTGAAGTAGATGATAAAGTATTTCTGAAGATCCCACCATTCAAAGGAGTTGTAAGATTCGGAAAAATGGGCAAGTTAAACCCTAGATACATTAGACCATTTCATATTACGAGGAGGGTAGGAAAGGCAACTTATCAGTTACAACTACCAGCCTCGATGGATGAGATTCATAATGTATTCCATGTATCCATGTTGAGGAAGTGTATGCGAGATCCTTCTCACGTCATGGAGCAACAGAACATAGAAATCCAGTCGACGTTAACCTATGAGGAGAAGCCAGTGGAAATTTTAGATTACGTAGTGAAATTTCTACGCAAGAAGGAGATTCTACTGGTGAAAGCATTATGGCACAACCACAACGTGGAAGAAGCAACCTGGGAGTCACAGCAGGACATCATGAGTCGATACACAGAATTATTTAGGTAATAAATTTTGAGGATAAAATTTTTTTTTAAGGAGGGTGGAATGTAACGCTTAGAATTTTCCATTAAATAATTTTTGAGTTTACGTAACAGTGAAACAGCAGAATTCTATTCGGAATTAAGGGCGAAAATTTTAGCCGGTTAGGTAAAAGATTATTTTGAGACTAATGGATAAGATGGATTTATAAGATTACGACCGGAAACAAACCAAATAACAGTTTGATTAAACGGTTAGAGGTTGAGGGCGATTTAGTAATTATGATTATTATTATTATTATAAAAAATATATATAACAAAAGGAGAGAAAACACCCCTTTGGTGTTTTTCTTCCTCCCTACTGCACGGACCCCTCCACCTTGCGAGATCTCCACTCCAGCGATGATTCTCCTCAGTTCCTCTGTCAACCTTCAAATCTATGGTAAGTTTTAGTTAGTTCTTAGTAGATAGTCTTTTAGTTGTTTCGAGCGGTAAAAGTTAATTTAGAGGAAGTATTGGATAGTTTTGGTGGAGATACGAGATTTTGATGTTAAAGTTAATTTTTATCCGTGTATTGCTATTTAAGCTGGAAGTAGCAGTAGATTATGAGTTTTTATGAAGGAGATTGAGCGTTTGGATAATCGTATACTCGAGTTATGGAAAGGTTTCAGTTCGGCCGTGTTTGGCGAAGCTGTGGACGAGGAATTGGGAAGTGGATGAGGCTGTTAGGAACTAGACGTCCTAAGGAAAACGTAGCAATTCGTATTGTTGAAATTGGATAAGAATTTTTATAATTATAAATTTCTGAAGGGTAGTTGGAAATAGAGGTGGATTTTGGGTTTAGTTGTTAAAGTGTTATTTCCCTTTAGAATTTTATGAGTTGGAAGGAAAGTAGAATTGATAAACGTGTGATTTTATAGGTTTTCCTGTTAACGAGCCATATATTAACGAGTTGCCAAAGACGCCAGGTAAGTAGTGTAGTAAGTGCTTTTGCCTTCGGGGCTACATCACAGTTCGGTAGGTTGCATGTACGTTTATTTTATGTTATGCTTTAGTGACAATGCATCATGGTTTTAAAGTACGAGAACGAAACGAAAATGAATTTTCATGTTTTTACGAAATTAAACAGTAGGATGTAACATGATGAATGAAATGAGAACATACGTAAGAAGATAATGAAGGTGGGGTTGAATAGTCTTGTCCCGTGAAGTGGACCGCGAAGTGTATCACTTCATCCCCCGCTTTACATGGTGGCCTTGTCCTGAGAGGTGGACCAGGTGGTGTGTCACTTTACTAGATCGAGGTTGGCCTTGTCCCGTGAGGTAGACCACGAGGTGTATCACCTTTATCTAGCACGGAAAGAAGAACCCAATAGTAAGAAGATAAAGAAGATGTAAGAAAGAGAAAAAAATGAAAGTAAAGACGAAACTATAGAAACTGCATATGTTAGGATATGTGTGTTTTTAGTGTTTATGTTTGACGTGCATTACTTACTTAGCATTAGGCTAATAGATGAGTTATGCGTTGTAGGTGATGAAGCAATAGCTGGTGAGTACTCAGAGCGTGCCCAGGACTAGGAGGCAGTTAGAGAAGTGCGCTCATGGACGGTCCGGCCGGCTGTTAGGCCGTTTTGACCATGGTGGGCTTAGGTATTGGTTTTGGGGTTTAGTCAAAATCGTTTTGAGTTATTTGGATGTATAGACAAATTTCAAACCTTAGTAGTCATTTTTTTATGTAAATAACGATTTTGAGTTGATGGAAAAGTGTACGTTGTGTTATTTTTAGCGTTGAGTCGGAAGTCCGATTATTTTTGGGAAAGTTAAAGGTTTCTAGTCTGATTTCTGAGAAGGAAGTGTCGACCGATAGGCTTAGTGGTCGACCAAAGTCGGCAAGTGTTAACTGCTAGGGTCGACCTGCGAAGGTATAGCCGAATCAAGTGTCGACCTACGTCTGTAGGTGTCGACTGGTTAGTGTAAAGATGGTGACAGTGTCGGCCACAAGGTTCGACCGATGGAAACAGAGAAGATGAAGGTGTCGAGCAGTGAAGACAGGTTTTGACCGTTCTCTGTGATGAGCGTAGAAGTGTCGACCTCGGGGCTGGATCAGTGTCGACAGAGAAGATTGGAGTGTCGGCCTTTGTTCACAAGTGTCGACCGGTTAGTGTGATGAGCATAGAGGTGTCGACCGCTAGGGTCGACCGATGAAAACCGAGGCAAATGAAGTGTCGACCGGTACTTACAAGGGTTGACCAAAAATGTTTTTTAATGTTTTAAAAACTTGAAATTTTATTTAAACTGATTTTAATTAAAGTCTTCCGTTGTGACAATTTTAAACGTTTTCAAAAAAGTTGTTTTAATTCGAGGAATGAAGTTTTAAATTTTTACACGAATTTTACCCGAGTGTATGAGTAGAGTTAGCAAGCCGGGTCAGTGGACGACTCAGGGGTGCTACAGAGATGGTATCAGGGCAGTGAGTAGTAGTAATGAGCGTGCCGGAAACGAGTGAGTTTTCGGGTCGCTACATTAGTTGTGAGCTTTAGGAAGCTTTAGAACCCTTCAAATAAATTAAGAAGTATAATCTAATTGATACATGCAAATTAAATATTGTTATTCAATTGAAAAAAGTTTTTACCGCCCTCCCTCCCTCCCTTAGATTAAATCAATCCTACACTTGGAAGCTCAAAATCTTATTTTTCATACTTTATTGGTCACTTTATAATTGTGTAGGTTTTTGGACTTAATGGAGGTGAAAATTAGTGAAAATGACGGGCTTGTGTGAAAAAACAACATTAGAACTTTGACTCCTGACGTTCAATATTCGCGCCAAGCTCCGAAGTTTACTTCTGCGATAGTAGTCTGGGCATCTGCTTTGGAAGTCTTCTATGGAGCGTGGAAATCCACCCAGACTCCCTGCTATAGAGTTTGAGGACAATATAATGAATTTTAATGAAAAATTTCATCATGTTATTGTGGCTTTTCATCTAGATTTGTTTTCTAGTCTCGATTTAGAATTGATGTATATCCTAGTGTCATAAATGGGGTTTTAATGTCAATTTTGTTTTAGAATCAATTTGCAATGCCTAGCATATTTCGACTGTTCAATGAGATTGTTGTTGTCATTGAGATAGATGGTTTATTTGTTGTACTGCATGGCAACATGATTTTCAAAAAACATTATTTTGTGAGTTACCTCATAAGAAAACTCAACATGTCTTGTCTAATGGTATGTTCGTTTTTATACTATATGTACCATAATTTTTACAAATTTATTTTATGTCTACAATGTATTTTTGTTTCATTGATATTATATATGTGCCGGATAGACTACCATTTTTTTTAGCAGTATTGAGCAATTTTGTTCATTGGATCTTTAGTTGTTTGGACTTGCATTGGGTTAAATTTGGACAAAACAATCAAAGCAATCGGAGGTGGTTTATCATTTTATAACTTTTACTTTGTGAGGTTGATTGTTTGTTAGAGTTAAAATAGGTAATAGGACAATAATAACGTGTCTTTGGATTTTGAATTCTTAAACCTAGCTTGAGTGTTTGTCGTTATGATTGATATATGTTTGATTGGTTTTCAGACACTCTCTCCTTTTGAATCATATGATGGACTTGATCTATGGATCTTTGTAATTCTATTTATGTGCCTTGTGAGCAAATCGATCTGTAAAGGTTTGTGAGTAACCTTATTTTTATTGGGATTGTTTTCTACTAAAATGATGGTGTCACATTTTGTTTATAGCTAGTTATGTGTAATAATATTTTTGAATCTGCCTTATCGATGGCTCATGTAGCTTGTTTTTAAATGGTAAGAAGAATTCTGATGATTTTAAATCCACTAATAGCTTGTGAGGTCCATTGTTTTGAAAATGGAAAAAAATATTTTTTTAATTTAAAACCACGCACTGCATTCTTCTTACTAGAATTATTTTCGTTGAATAAATTGATAAAACTAGTTTTTTCATACATTGAGCATAATACAAGATTTCCTACTAAGTTAGGTTTCTCACCTTAAAAGTTTTTTTTATTTTTTTAAATTTTACCAAGAAGGAATTTTTAAAGCTAAGAGCATGTTCGATGAGAAGTGTTTCCAAATGTTCTCCTTCAGTTCATCTTGTGTGGTTTAGTTCTTTCTTCGTGAGAAGTACCATATTTTATTTCTTTTATTTTGGGCCTGGAAAACTATTGGTTGTTTGATGTTTTTAATTCTTGCATTATATTTTTCTTCTAATTATTTGTCCCACTATCTTAATATTTTGTGATTACTATGTTAACTTAACTCATCTCGTGTGGGTTTCTTTTTTTCTTTTTGTTAAGTCTTACTGAGCATTGGGTTAAGCGATCAGATTTTCTTTGAAGATCGAATCGTTCGACCTGACTTTGACTTTGTCTACTTTCGGGTTGTGACAAGACCAACTAGCTAACAATTCAAAGTATATTTTCCTTTGAAAACAAGATAAGCAATACCTCTGGTGTAGCAGGATTGGATACATAGTTTAAGTTCCATCTCTAAAATTGTTAAAGAATTCTTTAGGAGACTTGCAATCGAAGCATAATTTATTCATTTCTACATTCCTTTGTGTTTGTTTTATTTTTCAATTCTTTATATTTTATGTAATTTGTGGATCTAATTGGAGTTATATGTTGGTATTTCATCGGTCATTGTATTATTTCTCCGTGGTTTTTATTAGAGTTTCATCGTTGAACTAGTTAAATTTTTTGTTGATGTTGTTGCATTGAATCTGATTTGTTATAATTTTTATGCTTGGCCATGAATTCTTCTTTGATATCGTGGTGACTGTGGTCTTCCATGTGATATGGGAATGGATTAATTGGTTGCTGAATTGGTTGAAATATACAAAGGGAGAATTCGTTTGGTAGTACTTGTTCATTTTCAAAACTCGTTGTTATCTACCCTATTAGACCTAGATCGTGAGTGGATTTTGTAGATTGATACTCTCATTCAATTGTTATCATCCTTTTTTGTTGGTGGGTAGATTGACATTGTGATATTTTGACCTTTCACATTTCTATTCCACATCATTTTGGTATCATACCAATGTTTTTGTGATTGATCTTATTTTGGAGATATAATATTGAAAATCAAATCGCGATGGCTAACTGTTTTACAATTCAGCCATACTGTATTGTGTTGACCAAGCGGGTGGTTTATCTAACTTTTTTGTAATAATTTATTATTTGGTTCTGTATTGTTTTGATATAAGAGCATATAGGTTGTTTATTGTTGGAGTTCTGTGATTTATGCAAGTTTTTAAAATTATTTAGAATATGACATCGAGGACTTCAACCACATTTTTAACTATGGCTAGTGCATAAGCAAGAGCCTTGACCAGTGATGCTAGTGTTCTGACTAGGGGCCAATTTGATGTTCTTCAAGACTAATTGACATGAGTATGCCTTTTAGGCCCATCACTAGAGTCCTCACAAGAGCCCAAGCCACGACCTAAACCAAGGTCCGTGATTATGATTTATCTAACTTGCTTTCTAACAAACTTCTTTCTTTTGTAGGTGAGCTCAACTTTGTAGGTTTGGAGTGGGAACCCAATGGACAAGACAAGGCCCGGCCTATGCATATCTTTACTTGGGAGACACGACATAATGATACTCAAGAGGGAATTTATCTTTCCATAACTTAAAATCGTGTAACAATTTCATTTCCAATTATGTTGGCAAACATTAGCCTTATTTTATTTTTGTGCCAAACATTGGCCTTTTTGTACTTGAATTTATAATGGCACGCATTGTATTAGATTGTTGATTAGGATTAGATGTTTGCTAGGATTAGATGGTGGTGAAGGGGTTGAACCAAATTGGATCAAAGGACCAACACATTCAGCCAACCCAATATGGATAACACATGGAAAAGTTTAGCCCATTTGAAGCTCCTAACTCAACCTCCACTTGCTTTGGTGACATGGCATGCTAAAACAATTCAAGGAGCATGCTAGGATGATGATTGGCATGGCTGCATGGAGGAGGAAGGCACGGCCTCTTCACCTTCTCACCCATGCAAGAGTGCCTTGCATGAGATTTCCCTCATTTTGAATTTGAATCCAAGCCAACCTCCTTCCACCACCTTAGGACTATATTATCATGGCTCTTAGTGTATGTAAACTGCTTGTTGATGGATGAAATATCGGCGGTTTCCCTAAGGAGCAAGAAGACTTCCTTGACATTACAAGTTGAAAGGTAAGTTTGCTTTTGTTGTTTGCAACCAAAAGGAGCGCGCCTCCTTTGTTTTCAAGACCATGATTTCTTGAAGACCATATAGTTCCATCCTTCTCCTTCACTCTTTTGAGAGGAGGAAAGAGTAGAAGGTGGTCAATCGGTTCTTATAGGTTGAGATTCCTTCTTCGGAAGGAGCCGTCTTCAAAAGCATCATCTTGCCTCTTGGACAGCCTTGGGTTTGTTCTTTTTAAAATCATCTCCATTTCTTGTCTCAATTTGATCTCTTAAGGTTCTGTTCTTAACTCCTAAAATAACATCTATCCATAATCTTGTGGTCATTTAATCTCATTTAAGCACACTCACACTTGCACTTGAGTGTTCTCGAAAAAATTGAGAACCACATTGTTGGTTTAGGTGATTGTGGGTTATAACTCAAATATTTTTAGGCACAATCTGTGTGATTTGGTATCAAAGCAAGGCTACTTCATTGAGTAACATTTAGCAAGATTATTTCATTCGTATCGATCATATTTTGCTAAGCCATAATCTTCTTTGCATCGGGTTACAAATTATCACTCAAGACTGTTTTGTTGTTTGTTCATGTTGCTTATAACTTGGCTGTTTTGGTGATATCTTTCACATTTAATTTTTACAACAAGTAACTTAACTTTAACTTAGACAGAAGGCTAAAAGAAACCTCACCATGTAGCTTGTCTATTGCATAATGTTTTGGTTACTAAAAGTTGCATGTAACTGTTTTTTTTTTTTTTGTAGCCTAGAAGAGCATAGTCTTGTTACTTCTTTTTTCATCATTTTATGCATTGTTTTTCTCTATAATTTTAGAGTAATCTTTGCTGCATATTATGGTCAAATCTTGGTTAATATTCTGCTCTAAAATCGTTGCCAAAAATTGCATGAAGAAAATCAGTTTTAGTGCAAACTGAGAAGAAGCATGAATTAGAAACACATATCCCATAAAAAGCTTTCCTAAAATCTTGGATAAAACATGAAAATAAGAAGCCAGATTATCAGTGAACTAAACCAAGATGACATAAACCAAGAATTAAACCAAGAAGGAATAGACCAAGTATTAGACCATGAACTAAACCGGGGCAAAGGAAAACCCCAAACCAACAAGCAGGAGAGTGTAGCATGCAAGGTCAAATTAATGCCATAAGCCAACAACATAAGGATCTGACCACCCACATGCAATATATTATGGAAAACATGAAACCAAACAACTCTAGGGAAAGTGTCTCAAGAAACTACACCGATTAGGAGAACCAATCCCCCTAGGAGAAGGGTTGCAAACCAAGGACCTTTAGATGATGAAGATTTAGATGTAAGTAGAAGAAGGTTCCGAAACTTTGACTATTCTGAAGACGATGAATGGACTTTGGATGAGGAAAAAACTATCGTCCCAACCGTCAAAGAGATCATAATGACCATAGACATGTTAAACTGCATGTGTTCCTATTCAATGGAACAAGTGACGGGAATACATTTTTGGATTGGATGGATAAGGTGGAAAAGATGTTTGACTTCCATGAATACACCGATAAAGTTAAGACTTTAGGAGAAAATGACAATATACTTAAAGCACGTGAAATCGAGTGTTATAAGTGTCAAGGTATAGGAAATTATGCGGCTCAATGTCCTAATAGACGTGCGATGGTAATCCAAGAAGACACTAGAGAGCTTGAAAGTGAGGACGAATAAGAAAAAGAAGAAGAACTTAACGAAGAATGTGAATTGGAAGAAGAAATAGTTCATGTCCACGAGGGATCTTTATTAATGGTTATGCGATGAGTCCTCGTAACTAAGAATACTAAGAAAGACTATCAACATGAGAATATATTTTACAGTCATTGCTTAGTCAAGGACAAGTTATGTTCCCTAATCATAGATGGAAGAAGTTACACAAATGTAGCCTCTAATAAGATGGTTACCAAATTAGGATTAAAGACAATTTCACATCCCCAACCTTACAAGCTAAGATGGTTAGACGATAGGGATGGTGTCAAAGTCAACAAGCAAGTCACTGTTGAATTCACTATAGGCAAGTATAAAAACTCTGTCCTTTGTGATGCAGTGCCTATGATGTGCCCCAGAGGGCCGTCACTCGATCACAAACCAAGGCACGACCTCTATCCAACCTGTTCACTAACAAGTTCACTTCTTTTGCAGGAATTACAGGTGTTGAATGCGTATTCGCGGATTTGGAATGGGACTCAAGCACAATGGACAAGGATCAACCCTTGCACTTGCTATAGTGAGAGCTAAAGGTTGAAGCACTTGAAGAAGGAATTTGTCTCGCTCGAAATTAATTTGTAATTGAATTTTATTCGGTAAACATTCACCTTATGTTTTTGTTGGCAAACATTCGCCTTCCTGTAATGTTTTGTAATTGCATGCATCCTTAGGCATTAGGATTAGATGTATGTTAAGTTAGATGGTGGTTAGAAGCAACAATTGAGCTGGAGTTTAGCAACCCACTGATGCAACAAATGGGCCAAAGCTTGAAGATAATCTGGTATGCAAGTGGACCAAGAATGGCCAACCATGTGGCCCATTTCGAAGCGCAAGCCCATTCTACCCTTCAGCCACCCTAGGTCTATAAATACATGGCTATTGGTGTGTGTAAAGGTTGTTGAATATATGAGAAATAGGCCCTTTTTGTTCAGCCGAAGTAGTTGAAGCTTGGTGAACAGTAAGGCTCGGTTCGGTCAAGAACCGAGGAGTTAATCTCCTTGAGCTTTCAAGCCCGAGGTTGCTTGAATAGCCGTTGTTCCACTCGTCTTCCCTCTCTTTTCTAGAGAAGGATACACGAAGAGAGTGGCCAGAAACCGGTCCCATTTGCTGCCGTCTTCCTTCGGAAGATCGTTATGCCGAGAGCCTAAAAGGTTGCTCATCTGATAGCATTCGGTTTTCTACTTATATTTTGTTTTTCTATTTCGTTTGTGGGTAAAACACGACTCATTCGAGATGGAATCGTGTCATGTGGTATCAGAGCCATGGATAGCTTCCCCTGAATGTCTGCAAACGAGTGGATTGATTTTCTTACACATTTTGTTTGTTGCAAATTCTTCATTTATCCTCTGGTTCGTTTGTTTTGAAAAAGGCAGAAACTGGTTCTATTAATTTCGTGTTTAACATATAAGGATAAATTTGAACACTACCGTAGATATGTTATTACTGGACAAAATTTAAAAACTGAAAACTCGAAACCATTTAGTATCGTATGTTCATAATCGTATGTTTGTAATCATCTGCTCATATTCGTATGTTCAAAATTTAAAAATCGTATTGTATTTTCTGCACAAGTCTTACTCAACTGATTGGCTGCTGTTTGAGGAAAGGTGCAGGTGAGAACAGAACACCTTGCAGCTTAGCTGTTGTTTGGGGGTAGGTGCAGGTGAGGATAGAACACCCTACAGCCTAGCTGCTGTTAGAGGGTAGATGCAGGTGGTAGGTGTCTATTGCTGGACCACTGGTATTATACATTTATGTTATTATGCATATGGGTGTGCTATGTAGCAGCTAGTGTTATTACCTTATTCGGAACAACCATTCTGTTGCTGCTCTGTACCTGGTGATTTAATACTGTTTTTGTACTGATTATGTTGTCTGCTGCCTCATTCCATGCTTGCTAACACCTTGGCAGGATACTTTGCTAGAATACTTTGTTTACTTGCCTAATCTGAGATTATGTTATTATATCCTTACTGTGTGGTTTAATAATAACTGAGTTGATGCATGATATAAACACTAAAGGAAACACATGTTTATCAGAATGTGTTAATACCCTGGTAAAACTTTATGCCTAGTTCGCTAGTTGTTTTGGTAGGTTTGACCCCTTGAACTTAAAACGATCATAACTTTCGCTACGTGCATCAGATATTTGCCCGTAAGATATCGATTCGAAGCTCTCTCAGAGCTCTACGACAATGTTATACATTTTGCCTGTGACAACAACCCCTTGTTTCCAAAAATTTCCATTTAAGCCCTCAAATTGGCGTTCAAAGTTTAAGCACCCGGGATCCACTAAATTTTTCCCTCTGTTTCTAACACTTAGGGTCAATCTAGCGTAACAACACATGTTTCCCCTATAACCTTAGGAAGTCACATGAAGACTAGGAGTGCACTCAACCGAGAATTAAACCCCGATACTATGACTCAAGAACCGAACCGGGGTAAGGACGTTCCCCAACCCGATACTCGTACCCATCACGACGGAGAGTCCAGCCTTCAAGGACAACTAAATGGACTTAATGGAGAAGTTAGTAATCTAAGCCAACAACGCAAAGACTTAACCCTTGGTATGAAATTCATAATGGATAACCTTAATAAGATTAACTCCAGAGAACCCTCTCGAGATGACCTTTCTAGGATGAGACCTGATAACCCTAGGAGAACTGAATACCCTCCCAGAAGATTTCTCGACCAGGATCCTTCCCCAATCAGTGAGAGGCCACCTAACCCGAGAAGGAGGTTCCAAGACTTTGACTATGATGATGATGATGAGTGGACCCTAGACGACGAAGAGAATTTCAGGTCTAGCCGTCGAAAGGACTTAGACAATCTTAGGAACATTAAGTTGCATGTTCTGTCATTCAATGGCACGTGCGATGGTAACACCTTCCTAGATTGGGTAGATAAAGTGGAGAAAGTCTTTGACTACTATGATTATTCAGATAAGGTTAAAATCCAGCTAGTTTCGGTCGCGCTCATAGGATACGCGGCCCTTTGGTTGGCCAACATTAAATCCCAAAGACAAAAGATAGGAGATGACCCTATCACCACTTGGAGAGTGATGAAGTCCCTCATGACCAAAGGGTTCATACCTAGCCAATACTGACAAGAGCTATTCTTACAAATCCAAAACCTGAGATAAGGTGGTCAATCTGTTGAAGAGTACCTTACTGAGTTTGAGACCCTTAGGATTCGTGGAGATATGGACGAGCCTGAAGAGCAAGTACTTGCAAGATTTATTCGAGGATTGCAACAAGATATAGGAGACATTATTGAGCTGCATCCCCTAGAATCCCTTGACGCGGTAGTACAAATGGCTATGAAAGTAGAGCGACAACTTAGTAGGAAGAGAAAAGCTAGTTTCACCCAGAAATTTCCGCTCAAGACTACTCCTAAGATCACCCCTCCACAACTAGAACCAAACAAAACTTTCACCAAAGCTGAGGGAAAGAAACCGTTTGCACGTAGTTGGCCACCCAAAGAATCAAGCAACAAGACCCTAATAGAGAGTGCCAATTCTCCTAGATCGCGAGACCTTAAATGTTTTAAGTGTCATGGCTTGGGTCATTTAATGGCTTAGTGTCCTAATAGATGAGTAATGATCCTCCAGGAGGACACTGGAGAGTTTATGAGGGAAGACGAGCGAGAAGGTATAAAAGAAGATGAAGAGGATAGTGACTCCCAAGAGGAAGTTTTCCACACCCCTGAAGGACCCATGCTTATGGTAAGAAGACGTGTTCTCGTCACTAAGAATTTTGGAGAAGACTGTCAGCGTGAGAACATCTTCCATAGTAGGTGTTTCATCAAGGAGAAGTTATGTTCTCTGATTATAGACGGAGGTAATTGTGCTAACGTAGCCTCCACGGAGTTAGTGACCAAGTTAGGCCAAGAGACCAGCACTCACCCCCACCCCTACAAGTTATGTTGGCTAGATGATAGAGATGATGTCAAGGTTACCAAGCAAGTGAAAGTTGAATTTGCACTCGGGAAGTACAAGGACACGGTCCTCTGCGTTGTTGTGCCTATGAGTGCAAGTCATTTACTCCTAGGCCGACCCTGGTAGTTTGACCGACGTGTAAACCACGATGGCTACACTAACTACTATTCCTTTAAGTTTGAAGGAAAGACCTTTAAGTTTGCTCCCATGACCCCTGAACAAATATCTAGAGATGACGCTACAAGAAAGGAAGCCAAGGATAAGGCTACTTTATTCATGACTAAGAAGGAGATAGAGACGTCTGTGCGTAGAGGAGATCCCTTGATTTTGATACTTTTTCGAGATAGAATTATGGAACTAGGAGTTATTCCTCAAGCCGTTAAAACTTTACTTAACCAGTTCCAAGATGTGTTCCCAGAAGACTTGCCCCAAGGTCTTCCACCCTTGCGTGACATTGAACACCAAATTGATCTCCTACCTAGAGCCGTACTACCTAATAAACCAGCATACCGGATGAACCCCGAAGAAATGAAGAAGCTGCAAGACCAAGTACAAGAACTTTTGGATAAAGGTTACATTAGAGAGTCCATGAGTCCCTGTGCAGTACCCTCCTTATTAGTTCCCAAGAAAGACGGCACCATGAGAATGTGTGTCGATAGCCGAGCCGTTAACAAAATTACTGTCAAGTATAGATTTCCCATCCTCTAGCTCGAGGACATGTTGGATGAGCTCAGTGGAGCCTCCATTTTCTCTAAAATAGATCTTAAAAGCGGCTACCATCAGATCAGGATGAGAGAAGGCGACGAGTGGAAGACAGCCTTTAAGACAAAATATGGATTATTCGAATGGATGGTGATACCTTTTGGTTTATCTAACGCTCCAAGTACGTTCATAAGACTCATGCACCATGCGCTTGAAGAGTACTTAGGAAAGTTTATCGTGGTATACTTCGATGACATCTTAGTGTATAGCGTGGATCTCACTCAACACCTCTCCCACCTTAACTCCCTCTTCCAAACCCTTAGAAAGGCTAAACTATTTGGTAACTTAGGGAAGTGCTCTTTCGCACAGGACAATGTGTACTTTCTGGATTTGTCATCTCAAAAGACGGGATAGAAGCGGACGAGGAAAAGATCAACGCCATCAAGGAGTAGCCTATACCGAATTCTTTCATAGAAATACGTAGCTTTCACGGGCTAGCCTCATTTTATAGAAGATTCATTAAAGACTTCAGTTCGATAGTTGCTCCGCTTAACGATTGCACTAAGAAAGGGAAAGAGTTCTCTTGGACCCCAGCGTGCCAAAAGAGCTTCGATCTTATCAAAGACAGATTATGTCATTCCCCTGTACTTGCCCTCCCGGATTTCAACAAGGCCTTTGAGGTCAAAAACGATGCATCTAGAGTCGGCATAGGAGCAGTGCTTATGCAAAATGGCAAACCCGTGGCATACTTTAACGAAAAGTTGAAAGGACCCATACTAAATTATTCCAACTACGACAAAAAATTCTACGCAGTTATACGTGCTTTAGAACATTGGCAGCATTACCTCCTACCTTGAGAATTTGTTATCAACACTGATCACTAGGCCCTAAGACATATCAAGAGTCAGCACAAGCTCAACAAGAGACATGCCAAGTGGGTAGAGTTCTTAGAAAGGTTTCCTTACACCCTTAAGTATTTGAAAGGAGAGAATAACGTCATGGCCGATGCCCTCTCTAGAAAGCGCATTCTATTCACCAAATTATGAGTTAGGTTCTTTGGCTTTGAATGGATTAAGGAGACCTATGAAACCAACCCTGATTTTGGCCCTTATTACATCAAGTGTATGGACAAGGCCGAAGGCGAATATCGCCTCATGGATGGCTACTTACTTAAAGCGGGAAAGTTGTGCATTCCCTAAGAAAGTTTAAGACGATGCCTCATAAAAGAAGGTTATTGCGGGGGCCTAGCAAGTCACTTCGGCGAGAAAAAGACCCTAGAATCGCTTAAGGAACACTTCTATTGGCCTCGCATGATGAAAGATGTGCATTGCATGGTGGAGACATGCGTGATTTGCAAGAAGGCTAAGAGTAAAGTTCTACCTCAAGGCTTATATATGCCTTTACCTGTTCCATCACACCCTTGGGTAGAGATTAGTATGGACTTCATTTTAGGACTACCACATACCGCCCGGAATAAAGACTCTATAATGGTGGTCGTGGATCGGTTCTCTAAGATAACACATTTCCTTCCTTGTGCCACGACCGACGACTCTTTCTTAATAGCTAACCTATATTTTAAAGAGATCGTTTGCCTGCATGGTATACCGCGTTCTATCGTGTTGGACAGAGACACTAAATTTCTGAGTGCCTTTTGGACCACTTTGTGGAAAAAGTTGGGGACTAGGTTGTGTTTCAGCACATCTTTTCATCCCCAAACCGATGGTCAAACGGAAGTCATCAACAGGACCCTAGGTACCCTCTTACGCACCGTTGTAGGTAAGAAACTGTCTAACTGGGATATAGTACTGTCAGGCTTGGAGTTTGCCTACAACCGCACCCTTCATTCCACTACTCAACAATCGCCCTTTGAGGTTGCCTATGGATTTAATCCATATACACCGTTAGATCTTGTTTCATTACATTCTACAGACTTAGCTAATCCATCAGGAGTGGACAAGGCCAAACGAATTAAGGAATTGCATGAGACTGTATGCAAAACAATCGAGAACAGCAACGACAAGGTTGCCAAACACGGTAATAAAGGACGATGAGAAGTTATCTTTAATGCAGAAGACTTAGTTTGTTTGCACCTAAGGAACGAAAGGTTCCCATCTAAAAGGAAATCCAAGTTGATGCCTAGAGGAGAAGGACCATTTAAGGTGTTAGAAAGAATCAACAATAATGCCTATGAGATAGAGATACCCGGCGACTACGGAATTTCCTCCACCTTTAATGTCCAAGATCTCTCGTCATACAAAGGAGACGATGATGACATCGAAGCGAACCCATTAATGGATTTGAGCTAAAATCCTCAATCACGTGGGGAGGATGATGTGCCTTAGAGGGCCGTCACTCGATCACAAACCAAGGCACGAGCTCTATCCAACCTGTTCACTAACAAGTTCACTTTTTTTGGAGGAATTATAGGTGTCGAATGCCTATTCACAGATTTGGAATGGGACCCGAGCACAACGAACAAGGATCAACCCTTGCACTTGCTATCGTGGGAGCTAAAGGTGGAAGCACTTGAAGAAGAGATTTGTCTCCCTCGGAATTAATTTGTAATTGAATTTTATTCGGCAAACATTCGCCTTATGTTTTTGTTGGCAAACATTTGCCTTCCTGTAATGTTTTATAATTGCATGTATCCTTAGGCATAGGATAAGATGTATGTTAAGTTAGATGGTGGTTAGAAGCAACAATTGGGCCGGAGTTTAGCAGCCCACTGATGCAACTAATGGGCCAAAGCTTGAAGATAATCTGGTATGCAAGTGGACCAAGAATGGCCAACCATGTGGCCCATTTCGAAGCGCAATCCCATTTTACCCTTCAGCCACCCTAGTTCTATAAATACATGGTTATTGGTGTGTGTAAAGGTTGTTGAATATATGAGAAATAGCCCCTTTTTGTTCAGTCGAAGTAGTTGAAGCTTGGTGAACAGTAAGGCTTGGTTCTAAGGAGTTCATCTCCTTGAGCTTTCAAGCCCGAGGTTGCTTGAATAGCCGTCGTTCCACTCATCTTCCCTCTTTTTTCCAGAGAATGATACACAAAGAGAGTGCCCAAAAACTGATCCCGTTTGCTGCCGTCTTCCTGCGGAAGATTGTTATGCCAAGAGCCTAAAAGGTTGTTCATCGAACAACATTCGGTTTTCTGCTTATATTTTGTTTTTCTGTTTCGTTTGTGGGTAAAACACGACTCATTCAAGGTGGAATCGTGTCAGCCTCTGAGCATAAACCATCTACTTCTAGGTTTGCCCTGACAAAAATGACCGAAAAATAAACCATGACAGATTTTCTCTTTGTTACTCCTCCAAGTTCAGAGATAAGACGATAAAAGTTAGCACCCTTGACACCTGAAGAGATAGATAAAGATGATGCTGCCAGAAAAGAAGAAAAGAGCAAGGCATATCTCTTTATGACCAAGGGAGAACTAGAAGCATCTTTTAAAAGGGGGGATCCTTTCATCTTGGTGCTATTCTGAGATAGAGTTATGGACCTGGAAGTTATCCCTGGCCCCGTACAAAATTTACTGAAATAGTTCCAAGATGTTTTCCTTGAAGAACTACCCTAAGGACTGCCGCCTCTTCGAAGAATATAGCATCATATAGATCTACAACCTGGGGCTATACTACCAAATTGTCTAGCATATAGAATGAACCCCAAGGAAAGGAATGACCTACAAAACCAAGTGCACGATCTATTGGATAAGGGCTATATAAAAGAATCAATGAGCCATTGTGTAGTACCATCCCTGTTGGTTCCAAAGAAGGACGGAAGAATAAGGATGTGTGTGGATAGCCAAGTCATTAATCAGATTACAATTAAGTATAGATTTCCTATTCCTAGGCTTGAAGACATACTAGATGAGTTCAGTGGAGGATCTATTTTCACAAAAGTACACCTGAAGAGTGGTTACTCCCAAATCAGAATGAAAGAAAGTGTGGAATGAAAATAGCCTTCAAGGCTAAGTATGGGTTGTTCTAGTGGATGATTATGCCATTTGAACTATCTAATGCACTTAGTACCTTCATACAATTAATGCACCACGTACATATGAATTTCCAAGGAAAATTTGTAGTTGTATACTTTGACGATATATTGGTGTACAGTTTGGACCTTCCACGACATTTAAACCACCTCAGTATCCTATTCCAAACCCTTAGAAAAGCCAAATTGTTTGGAAACTTGAGCACATGTTCTTTTGCCCAAAAAAAGTGTACTTCTTAAGGTTTATCATTTCTAAAAACAGAATGGAAACTTGACAGGATTCCACCTTGAATGAGTTGTGTTTTACCCACAAACGAAACAGAAAAACAAAATATAAGCAGAAAACCGAATGATGTCCGATGAGCAACCTTTTAGGCTCTCGGCATAACGATCTTCTGAAGGAAGACGGTAGCAAACGGGACCGGTTTCTGGCCACTCTATTCGTGTATCCTTCTGTGGAAAAGAGAGGGAAGACGAGTGGAACGATGGCTATTCAAGCAACCTCGGGCTTGAAAGCTCAAGGAGATGAACTCCTTCTCGGTTCTTGACCGAACCGAGCCTTACTGTTCACCAAGCTTCAACTACTTTGGCTGAACACAAAAGGGCTATTTCTCATATATTCAACAATCTTTACACACACCAATAGCCATGTATTTATAGACCTAGGGTGGCTGAAGGTTAGAATGGGCTTGGACTTCGAAATGGGCCCCATGGTTGGCCATTCTTAGTTCACTTGCACACCAAATCACTCTTCAAGCTTTGGCCCATTTGTTGCATTAGTGGGCTGCTAAACTCCAACCTAAGTGTTGCTTCTAACCACCATCTAACTTAACATACATCTAATCCTAATGCCTAAGGATGCATGCAATTATAAAACATTACAGGAAGGCGAATGTTTGCCAAAAAACATAAGGCGAAAGTTTGCCGAATAAAATTCAATTACAAATTAATTACGAGGGAGACAAATCCCTTCTTCATGTACTTCCACCTTTAGCTCCCACGATAGCAAATGCAAGGGTTGATCCTTGTCATTTGTGCTCGGGTCCCATTCCAAATCCGCAAAGAGGCATTCGACACCTGTAATTCATGCAAAAGAATTGAAGTTGTTAGTTAACAGGTTGGATAAAGTTTGTGCCTTGATTTGTGATCGAGTGACGGCCCTCTGGGGCACATCATCCTCCCCAGGTGATTGAGGATTTGACCTCAAATCCATTAATGGGGTCACTTCGATGTCATCATCGTCTCCTTTGTATGACGAAAGATCTTGGACATTAAAGGTGGAGAAAATTCCGTAGTCGCCGGGTAGCTCTATCTTATAGGCATTATTATTGACTCTTTCTAAGACCTTGAATGGTCCTTCTGCTCTAGGCATCAACTTGGATTTCCTTTTAGCGGAGAACCTTTCTTTCCTTAGGTGTAACCAAACTAAGTCTCCTTCAATAAAGATAACTTCGCATCGTCCTTTATTAGCGTGTTTGGCGACCTTGTTGTTGCTCTTCTCGATGGCTTTGCGTACAGTCTCATGTAATTCCTTAATTCGTTCTGCCTTGTCCGCTCCTGATGGATTAGCTAAGTCTGTAAAAGGTAATGGGACAAGATCTAACGGTGTGTATGGATTAAACCCATAGGCAACCTCAAAAGGCGATTGCTGAGTAGTGGAATGAAGGGTGCGGTTGTAGGCAAACTCCAAGCCTGGGAGTACTATATCCCAGTTAGACAGTTTCTTACCTACAACAGTGCGTAAGAGGGTACCTAGGGTCCTGTTGATGACTTCCGTTTGACCATCAGTTTGGGGGTGAAATGATGTGCTGAAACACAACCTAGTCCCCAACCTTTTCCACAAAGTGGTCCAAAAGGCGCTCAGATATTTAGTGTCTCTGTTCCACACGATAGGACGCGGTATACCATGCAGGCGAACGATCTCTTTAAAATATAGGTTAGCTATTAAGACAGAGTCATCGGTCGTGGCACAAGGAAGGAAATGTGCCATCTTGGAGAACCGATCCACAACCACCATTATAGAGTCCTTATTCCGGGCGGTTCGTGGTAGTCCTAAAACAAAGTCCATACTAACCTCTACCCAAGGGTGTGATGGGACGGGTAAGGGCATGTATAAACCTTGAAGCAAAACTTTACTCTTAGCCTTCTTGCAAATCACACATGTCTCCACCATGCGATGCACATCTTTCATCATATGAGGCCAATAGAAGTGTTCCTTAAGCGATTCTAGGGTCTTTTTCTCGCCGAAGTGACTTGCTAGGCCTCCGCAATGAGCTTCTTTTACTAGGCATCGTCTTAAACTGCCTTGGGGAATGCACAACTTTCCCGCTTTAAGTAAATAGCCATCCATGAGGTGATATTCGCCTTCGGCCTTGTCCATACACTTGATGTAATAAGGGCCAAAATCAGGATCGGTTTTATAGGTCTCCTTAATTCATTCAAAGCCAAAGAACCTAACCCTTAATTCGGTGAATAGAATGCGCTTTCTAGAGAGGGTATCGGCCACGACGTTATTCTCTCCTTTCAAATACTTAAGGGTGTAAGGAAACCTTTCTAAGAATTCCACCCACTTGGCATGTCTCTTGTTGAGCTTGTGCTGACTCTTGATATGTCTTAGGGCCTGGTGATCAGTGTTGATAACAAATTCTCGAGGTAAGAGATAATGCTGCCAATGTTGTAAAACACGTATAACTACGTAGAACTCTTTGTCGTAGGTGGAATAATTTAGTATGGGTCCTTTCAACTTTTCGCTAAAGTATGCCACGGGTTTGCCATTTTGCATAAGCACTGTTGCTATGTCGACTCCAGATGCATCACTTTTGACCTCAAAGGCCTTGTTGAAATCCGGGAGGGTAAGTACGGGGGAATGACATAATCTGTCTTTAATAAGATCAAAGCTCTTTTGGCATGCTAGGGTCCAAGAGAACTCTTTCCCTTTCTTAGTGCAATCAGTAAGCGGAGCAACTATCGAACTGAAGTCCTTAATGAATCTTCTATAAAACGAGGCGAGCCCGTGAAAGCTGCGTATTTCTGTGATGGAATTCGGTATAGGCCAATCCTTGATGGCGTTGATCTTTTCCACGTCCGCTTCCATTCCGTCTTTTGAGATGACAAATCCTAGAAAGTACACCTTGTCCTGTGCGAAAGAGCATTTCCCTAAGTTACCAAATGGTTTAGCCTTTCTAAGGGTCTGGAAGAGGGAGTTAAGGTGGGAGAGGTGTTGAGTGAGATCCACGCTATACACTAAGATGTCATCGAAGTATACCACGATAAACTTTCCTAAGTACTCTTTAAGCACATGGTGCATGAGTCTCATGAACGTACTTGGGGTGTTAGATAAACCAAAAGGCATCTCCATCCATTCGAATAATCCATATTTTGTCTTAAAGGCTGTCTTCCACTCGTCACCTTCTCTCATCCTGATCTGATGGTAGCCGCTTTTAAGATATATTTTAGAGAAAACGGAGGCTCCACTGAGCTCATCCAACATGTCCTCGAGCCTAGGGATGAGAAATCTATACTTGAAAGTAATTTGGTTAACGGCTCAGCTATCGACACACATCCTCATGGTGCCGTCTTTCTTAGGAACTTATAAGGAGGGTACTGCACAGGGACTCATGGACTCTCTAATGTAACCTTTATTCAAAAGTTCTTGTACTTGGTCCTGCAGCTTCTTGGTTTCTTCGGGGTTCATTCGGTATGCTGGTCTATTAGGCAGTACGGCTCCGGGTAGGAGATCAATTTGGTGTTCAATGCCACGCAAGGGTGGTAGACCTTGGGGCAAGTTTTCTGGGAACACATCTTGGAACTGGTTAAATAAAGTTTTAACGGCTTGAGGAATAACTCCTAGTTCCATAATTTTATCTCGAAAAAGTACCAAAATCAGGGGATCTCCTTTACGCACAGACGTCTTTATCTCTTTCTTAGTCATGAATAAAGTAGCCTTATCTTTGGCTTCCTTTCTTTCAGCGTCATCTCTAGATATGTGTTCGGGGGTCATGGGAGCAAACCTAAAGGTCTTTCCTTCAAACTTAAGGGAATAGTAGTTAGTGTAGCCGTCGTGGTTTACCTATTGGTCAAACTGCCAGGGTCGGCCTAGGAGTAAATGACTTGCACTCATAGGCACAACATCGCAGAGGACCGTGTCCTTGTACTTCCCGAGGGAAAATTCAACTTTCACTTGCTTGGTAACCTTGACATCATCCTTATCATCTAGCCAACGTAACTTGTAGGGGTGGGGGTGAGTGTTGGTCTCTAGTCCTAACTTGGTTACTAACTCTGTGGAGGCTACGTTAGCACAACTGCCTCTGTCTATAATCAGGGAACATAACTTCTCCTTGATGAGACATCTGCTATGGAAGATGTTCTCGCGCTGACAGTCTTCTCCAGAATTCTTAGTGACGAGAACACGTCTTCTTACCATAAGCATGGGTCCTTCAAGCGCGTGGAAAACTTCCTCTTGGGAGTCACTATCCTCTTCCTCTTCTTTCATACCTTCTCGCTCGTCTTCGTTAGCAAACTCTCTAGTGTCCTCCTGGAGGATCATCACTCGTGTATTAGGACACTAAGCCATGAAATGACCCAAGCCATGACACTTAAAGCATTTAAGGTCTCGCGATCTAGGGGAATTGGCACTCTCCACTAAGGTCTTGTTGCTTGATTCTTTGGGTGGCCAACTACGTGGAAACGGTTTCTTTCCCTCAGCTTTGGTGAAAGTTTTGTTTGGTTCTGGTTGCGGAGGGGTGATATTAGGAGTAGTCTTGAGCGGAAGTTTCTGGGTGAAACTAGCTTTTCTCTTCCTACTAAGTTGTCGCTCTACTTTCATAGCCATTTGTACCACCGCGTCAAGGGATTCTAGGGGATGCAGCTCAATAATGTCTCCTATATCTTGTTGCAATCCTCGAATAAATTTTGCAAGTACTTGCTCTTCAGGCTTATCCATATCGCCACGAATCCTAAGGGTCTCAAACTTAGTAAGGTATTCTTCAACAGATCGACCTCCTTGTCTCAGGTTTTGGATTTGTAAGAATAGCTCTTGTCGGTATTGGCTAGGTATGAATCTTTTGGTCATGAGGGACTTCATCACTCTCCAAGTGGTGACAGGGTCGTCTCCTATCTTCTGTCTTTGGGATTTAATGTTGGCCCACCAGAGAGCCGCGTATCCCGTGAGCTCGACCGAAACTAGCTGGATTTTAATCTTATCTGAATATTCATAGTAATCAAAGACTTTCTCCACTTTATCTATCCAATCTAGGAAGGTGTTACCGTCGCACGCGCCATTGAATGACGGAACATGCAACTTAATGTTCCTAAGTTCATCTAAGTCCTTTCGACGGCTAGACTTGAAATTCTCTTCTTCGTCTAGGGTCCACTCATCATCATCATGATAGTCAAAGTCTTGGAATCTCCTTCTTAGGTTAGGTGGCCTCTCACTCATTGGGGAAGGATCCTGGTCAGGAAATCTCCTGGGAGGGTATTCAGTTCTCCTAGGGTTATCAGGTCGCATCCTAAGAAGGTCATCTCGAGAGGGCTCTCTAAAGTTAATCTTATTGAGGTTATCCATTATGAATTTCATACCAAGGGTTAAGTCTTTGAGTTGTTGGCTTAGATTACTAACTTCTCCATTAAGTCCATTTAGTTGTCCTTGAAGGCTGGACTCTCCCTCTTGATGGGTAAGAGTCTCGGGTTGGGGAACGTCCTTACACCGGTTCGGTTCTTGAGTCATAGTATCGGGGTTTAATTCTCGGTTGAGTGCACTCCTAGTCTTCATGTGACTTCCTAAGATTATAGGGAAAACATGTGTTGTTACGCTAGATTGACCCTAAGTGTTAGAAAGGAGTGAAAAATTTAGTGGATCCCGAATGCTTTAACTTGGAAAGGGAATTTGAGGGCTTAAATGGCCGTTTTTTGGGCGAAAATCTGACGTCCGTAGCAAAAGTTATGATCGTTTTAAGTTCAATGGGTCCAACCCACCAAAACAACTAGCAAACTAGACATATTCTGATAAACATGTTTTAACTTTAGTGTTTATATCATGCATCAACTCAGTTATCATTAAACCACACAGTAAGAATATAATAACTTAATCACAGATTAGGCAAGTAAACAAAGTATTCTGCCAAAGTGTTAGCAAGCATGGAATGAGGCAGCAGACAACATAATCAACACAAAAATAGTATTAAATCACCAAGTACAGAGCAGCAACAGAACGGTTGTTCCGAATAAGGTAATAACACTAGCTAGTACATAGCACACCCATATGCATAATAACATAAACGTACAATACCAGTGGTCCAGCAATAGACACCTACCACCTGCACCTACCCTCTAACAGCAGCTAGGCTGTAGGGTATTCTGTCCTCACCTACACCTACCCTCAAACAGCAGCTAAGCTGTCGGGTGTTCTGTTCTCACCTGCACCTACCCTCAAATAGCAGCCAATCAGTTGAGTAAGACTTGTTCAGAAAACACAATACGATTTTTAAATTTTGAACATACGAATATGAACAGACGATTATGAACATACGATTATGAGCAGATCAACACATAAGTTTCTGACTTTAAAGACTAAATGGTTTCGAGTTTCCGGTTTTAAATTTTGGTCCAGTAATAACATATCTACGGTAGTGTTCAAGCTTATCCTTATATGTTAAACACAAAATTAATAGAACCGGTTTCTGCCTTTTTCAAAACCAAAGAACCAGAGAAAAATGAAAAGTTTGCAGCAAACGAAATGTTCAAGAAGATTAATCCACGCGTTTGCAGACATTCAGGGGAAGCTATCCATGGCTCTGATACCACATGACACTATTCCACCTCGAATTAGTCGTGTTTTACCCACAAACGAAACAGAACAACAAAATATAAGCAGAAAACTGAATGTTGTCCGATGAGCAACCTTTTAGGCTCTCGGCATAACGATCTTCCGAAGGAAGACGGCATCAAATGGGACCGGTTTTTGGCCACTCTCTTCGTGTATCCTTCTCTAGAAAAGAGAGGGAAGACGAGTGAAATGATGGCTATTCAAGCAACCTCGGGCTTGAAAGCTCAAGGAGATTAACTCCTCGGTTCTTGACCGAACCGAGCCTTACTGTTCACCAAGCTTTAACTACTTTGGCTGAACACAAAAGGGCTATTTCTCATATATTCAACAACCTTTACACACACCAATAGCCATGTATTTATAGACCTAGGGTGACTGAAGGTTAGAATGGCCTTAGGGTTTGAAATGGGCCACATGGTTGGCCATTCTTAGTCCACTTGCACACCAGATCACTCTTCAAGCTTTGGCCCAGTTGTTGCATCAGTGGGCTGCTAAACTCTGGCCCAATTGTTGCTTCTAACCACCATCTATTTAACATACGTCTAATCCTAATGCCTAAGGATGCATGCAATTATAAAACATTACAGGAAGACAAATGTTTACCAATAAAAACATAAGGCGAATGTTTGTCGAATAAAATTCAATTACAAATTAATTCCGAGGGAGACAAATCCCTTCTTCATGTGCTTCCACCTTTAGCTCCCACGATAGCAAGTGCAAGGGTTGATCCTTGTCATTTCTGCTCGGGTCCCATTCCAAATCCGCGAAGAGGCATTCGACACCTGTAATTCCTGGAAAAGAATTGAAGTTGTTAGTTAACAAGTTGGATAAAGTTTGTGCCTTGGTTTGTGATCGAGTGACGGCCCTCTGGGGCACATCAAAACTGATAAAGAAAAGATTAAGGCCATTAAGAATTGGCCTGTCCGTAATTGAATATCATAAGTTTATAGCTTCCTTGGATTAACTTCATTCTTTCAGAGCTTCATCAAAGAATTCAGTACAATCGTGGCCCTATTTACAGATTGTATGAAGGAGGGAAAAAAATTTGAATGGACACATGTATCCCAACGCAGCTTTGAACTGATTAAAGACAGGTTATGCCACTCACCAATTCTGACACTTCTGGATTCCAAGAAAGTCTTTGAGATCAAAAGTGATGCCTTTGGAATTGGCATTGAGGCCGTTTTAATGCAAGAGGGAAAACCACTTGCATACTTTAGTGAAAAGCTCAAAGGAGCTATGCTTAATTATTCCATGTATGACAAGGAAGTCTATGTCGTCATACAAACATTAGAGCACTGACAACACTACCTCTTGTCCCAAGAATTCATTATACATACTGACCATGAATTCCTAAAGCATATTAGGAGTCAGAATAAGCTAAACAAGAGACATGCAAAGTGGGTGGAATTCTTAGAGAAATTTCCTTATGTTCTGAAGTACGTTAAAGGAGAGAACAATGTAGTAGCTAATGCATTGTCTAGGAGGCGTATCCTCCTAATTGAACTCGGAACTAGATTTTTTTGGATTCGAGTGGATCAATGACAGTTATGACACGGATCAAGATTTTGGACCACTTTATAATAAGTGTTTAGATAAGGCCAAAGGAGAATATCACCTTTTAGATGGTTACTTATTGAAAGAAGGTAAGCTATGTATCCCTAATGGAAGTATAAGGTAATGCTTTATTATCGAAGCTCACAACGGGGGCTTAGCTGCCCATTTTGGGAAAGGAAAAACATTAGACATGCTTAAAGAGCATTTCTTCTGGCTACATATAAAGAAAGATGTGCACCGTTTGGTTGAGCAATGAGCTATATGTCAGAAAGCCAAGCGTAGAGTTCTCCTCTAAGTATTATACTTACTTTTGCCACTACCAACTCACCTTTGAGTTGAAGTCAGTATGAATTTTTTCCTCGGACTGTCACAAACTACCAGAAGTAATGATTCCATTATGGTGGTTGTAGATCGTCTCTCTAAGATGGCACATTTCATTGTTTGTGCCAAAATCGATGACTCATTCCATATTGAAGACTTGTTCTTTAAAGAAATTGTTTGTCTTCACATAATACCTCATTCAATAATGTCATATATGGACACTAAGTTTCTAAGTGCTTTTAGGAAGACCTTGTGGAAGAAGTTAGAGACTTGACTTTGCTATTATACGTCATTCCATCCCCAAACGGACAGTTAAACAGAAGCAGTTATCAAGACATTAGAAACACTACTATGTATTGTCGTAGGAAAGAAATTATCAGATTGGGATATATATTTACATGAAATTGAGTATGCCTACAATGGGAGCATCCATTCAACTACTCGAAAAACACCTTTTGAGGTTGCCTATGGATTTAGTCTTTCATCACTGCTAGACCTCATGCCTTTACCAATTAAGGAACTTACAAATCCACTTAGAGCAGACAAGGCAGTCCAAATTAAAAAACTACATGAAGATGGGCATAAGAATATTGAAAGAATGAACGCAAAAATACGCAAAGCAAGCTAATAAAGGATGTAAGGAAGTCATATTTAAAGAAGGAGATTTAGTTTGGCTTCACTTACGCAAGGAACGTTTCCCCGATAAGAGGCGACTTGGGCTTCTCCCTAGAGCCGAAAGCCCTTTCAAAGTGTTGGAACGTATTAACAACAATGACTATAAGTTGGAATTACCTAGTTATTATGGAGTAGCGACAACTTTTAATGTTCAGGATCTATCACCATATATAAGTGACGAGGAAGAAACCGAGGGGGTCGAATTAAAGGATTTGAGGACAAATCCTCAATCACTCGGGGAGGATGAAATGAGTATGCTCTATAGGCCCATCACTAGAGCCCTCACAAGAGCTCAAGTCATGACCCAAACCAAGGCCCATGATCATGATTTATTTAACTTGCTTTCTTACAAACTTCTTTTTTTTGTAGGTGAGCTCAACTTTGAAGGTTTGTAGTGGGAGCCTAATGCACAAGACAAAGCACAGCCTATGCATTTCCTTACTTGGGAGACACGACCCAAAGATACTCAAGAGAGAATTTGTCTTCCATTACTTAAAACCGTGAAACAATTTCATTTCAAATTATGTTAGCAAACATTAGTCTTTTTTCATTTTTGCAGCAAACATTGAACTTTTTGTACTTGAATTCATAATGACATGCATCGTACTGGATTGTGGGTTAGAATTAGATGTTTGCTTGGATTAGATGGTGGTGAAAGGGTTGAACCAAATTGGATCAAAGGACCAACACATTCGGCCAACCAAATATTGATCACACATGGAAAAACATGGCTATTCGAAGCTCCCAACTCAACCTCCACTTGTTTTCGTGCATGCCATGCTAAAGAAACTCAAGGAGAATGCTAGGATGATGATGTGGCGGAGCTGCATGGAGGAGGAATGCGTGACCTCTTCACCTTCTAAGCCATGCAAGGGTGCCTTGCATGCGGCTCCTATTTACCTCATTTTGAGTTTGAATCCAAGCCAACCTCCTTCCACCACCTTAGGACTATATTATCATGGCTCTTAGTGTTCGTAAACCAGTTGTTGATGAATGAAATATTCACTGTTTCCCTATAGAGCAAGAAGACTTCCTTCACATTACCCGTTGAAACGTAAGTTTGCAACCAAGAGAAGTGTGCCTCCTTTGTTTTGAAGACCACAATTTCTTGAAGTAAATATAGTTCCATCCTTTTCCCTCACTTTTTTGAGAGAAGGAAAGACTAGAAGGTGGTCAATCGGTTCCTATAGCCTGAGATTCCTTCTTTGGAAGGAGTCGTTTCCAAGAGCATTATCTTGCCTCTTAGATAGCCTCAGGTTTGTTCTTTTTAGAACCATCTCCATTTCTTGTTTCCATTCGATCTCTTAAGGTTATGTTCTTCACTCCTAAGTAACATCAATCCATAATCTTGTGGTCGTTTAATCTCATTTAGGCACCTTCACACTTATACTTTTAGTGTTCTCGGAAAAACCGAGAACCACATTATTGGTTTACTTGATTCTGAGTTCTAACTCAAATATTACTCAAGAGAGAATTTGTCTTCCCATAACTTAAAACCGTGAAACAACTTCATTTCAAATTATATTGGCAAACATTAGTCTTTTTTCATTTTTGTAGCAAACATTTAACTTTTTGTACTTGAATTTATAATGACATGCATTGTACTAGATTGTCGGTTACAATTATATGTTTGCTTAGATTAGATGGTGGTGAAAGGGTTGAACCAAACTGGATCCAAGGACCAACACATTCGGCCAACCAAATATTGATCACACATGGAAAAACATGGCCATTTGAAGCTCCTAACTCAACCTCCACTTGTTTTCGTGCATGCCATTCTAAAGCTACTCAAGGAGGATGCTAGGATGATGATGTGGCGTAGCTGCATGGAGGAGGAAAGCGTGACCTCTTCTCCTTCTCAGCCATGCAAGGGTGCCTTGCATGAGGCTCCTATTTCCCTCATTTTGAGTTTGAATCCAAGCCAACCTCCTTCCACCACCTTAGGACTATATTATCATGGCGCTTAGTGTTCGTAAACCAATTGTTGATGAATGAAATATCGACTGTTTCCCTATAGAACAAGAAGACTTCCTTGACATTACCCGTTGAAAGGTAAGTTTGCAACCAAGAGAAGTGTGCCTCCTTTGTTTTGAAGACCATAATTTTTTTAAGGCAATATAGTTCCATCCTTCTCCCTCACTCTTTTGAGAGAAGGAAAGAGTAGAAGGTGGTCAATCGGTTCCTATAGGCTAAGATTCCTTCTTCGGAAGGAGTCGTCTCCAAGAGCATCATCTTGCCTCTTACATAGCCTTGAGTTTGTTCTTTTTAGAAGCATCTCCATTTCTTGTTTCCATTCGATCTCTTAAGTTATGTTCTTCACTCCTAAGGTAACATCAATCCATAATCTTGTGGTCGTTTAATCTCATTTAGGCACCTTCACACTTGCACTTTTAGTGTTCTCGGAAAAATCGAGAACCACATTATTGGTTTACTTGATTGTGGGTTCTAACTCAAATATTTTTAGGCATAATTCTCTTCACTAACTATAAGTTTTGACTCAACAGATCTAGAATATTATGTGTAGAGACATTGACGCAACTCAAATTTAGAGAAAGAGGGATGTTTGTCGCTACTAAGGTGGCAAGAGAACAGTTGAGTTTGTAGACAACAGAGGATTTGGATGTTGGGGAATTTATTGAGGTTCTTGTGAGGAGAAATGATGTGTGAATGGGCCTAAAAAATTGCCTCAAGGTGAAAGGGTGACTAACTATTTTTATTCTTCTTTTTATAGGAAATGAATAACTTACACTTGGAGCAAACATGGATCAATTACTTGAAGATTGGGTCAATTGAGCACAATTTTTCAACGCTTTGAAACCATCTTGGAATTTTTTGCTATTCCAACAACTGAAGAATATTTTTAGATTACAATGCTCTTATTGGTGATAAAAAGTTAAAATCTTGAGTGAAAAAAAAATTTTGGGCTCAATTTTTCATTTTTATAATTTCCTAGATATCTAATCCATTATAGTTGTATTGTGAGTGGTTAGATAGATATCATGATTAAAATTGCCTATAAGTGGCTGAGTCTTGTTGTTTTGTTGTAATTATTTGGTGATCCTGATTCCACATCATTTTCGTACAAGAACTTTATGGTGTTGAAGTTTTTATTTTGCTGACTATTTGTAGATATTATTGATTATCTATGATTATATTGTTGTCTGTACTATTTGATTATGCCTACGAATCGCCAAGCCACATTTAATCCTACCATAGCTCATGTACAAGGAAAGGTTTCTACCAATGACAATGATATGGTGACAAAGTGATGTGCCCATAGGCCCGTCACACGATCTCAAGTCCAAGCACACACTTTAATTAACCTACATTCTCACACATTTGATTCTTGTGCAGGTTATGATTCAATGGAGCCGGAAGTTGCAAGCTTAAGGTGGGAAGTGGGGGCTCAAGACATGGAGCAACCGAGACACATCCTTGCATGGGAAGCCACCCTTGAAGATCATGAAGCTCTTAAGGGAATTTGTCTTCCCGAGCCAACTTTTATGTAATGTTTTATTTTGAACTTATTGGGCAAACATTGGCCTTCTTGTTTAACTTATTATTATGTGCATGCATTAGGCATTTAGGATTAGATTGAATGGTTAGGATAGATGATGGAAAGGGTTTCGGGATTGGCTTAACTTGAAGAAGCAATCGGGCATGCAAGACATGTCACTCTCGGCCACAAGTGCGCCAAGGAGGAAGTGCCGCAAGTGGTGGCCAACTTTAATCGATTTGGCCACACCATTGGGCTGCCATTTGAGATGCTTGTCCCCTTTACCTTTTGTGGAAGAAACATGAATCCATGACATGGCATTCAGCAAGCCATTGATCAACCTCTTGGCTGCCATCATCTCGGCCGCACACTACAACACTTTGGAGCCGGTTACAAGCTTCTTTGCACCAAGTTTTGAAGACCAAAGCACAGCCCTAAAACCCTCCATCCTAGGCCTATATAAGCATAGCATTGGTGTGTGTATTTCGGTTGGCAAAGTTAATGAGCATCGACATATTTTCTAAGAGGAAACTGAGGGAGTTTTCCACCACCTTTCCAAGGTAAGTGCTCGGTTCCATGAACCGATTAGGAGTAGCCTCCTAGCTTGGCAACTCAAGGTTGTTGCTCGAGTTTGTGTTCCACTTTCTCTCCTCCCTTTCAAGGGAAGGAAACAAGAAGGAAGTGGCCAAAATCGGCTCCCCAAGTTGAGAACCTTTCCATGGAAAGGTTGTGATTGCCGAGAACATAACATTGTCTCTTCGGCTGACTTGCGGGTTTGCTTGCACAAGTTTGTCATTTGTAATCAACCTAGACAACGACCACCACCATCACACACCTCAGTCACTCCACTAATCTCACACCAAATTTCATTTCATTTCAAGCACATTTGGTCGTTCATTTTTGTTGTTTTTCTCAAGGGTTTCTCGGCTTAGCCGAGATCCGAGGGCCTAACCGATCCTTTCGTGCAATTTAGTGACCGAGCAGGGGCTTGGCTGTAACACAAAGAGTGTTTAAAGCTTTATAGGAGTCAATGCTATTGTTAACTCAAAAAATACATAACTTTATGCTTATTGACACTTAAATTCTTTAAGAGTCAGATATAGAAGGGCAGAGGAGGTTACAAAGGTGGTAGAATGGCTATTGAGTTTGAGAACATAATCAATTAGAGGATTCTAGTAGTAGAGAGTTTCTGGAGGAACATGTCAATAGATGAGATAGGAGTTGTGAAGTTACAAACTCCAATTTTCTGAGCAACTAGCTCAAGTGAGGAGTATCAATTTGGTGCATAAAGTGGTGAAGATCTTTCAATGGTCCGACTACTAGGACGTACTGAAGCCAAGTTTGCTCGTGTTCACGATTCTAGGCTCCTAACGGACGAGATGGTGATGAGGCAGTCAACACCTGAGCAATGCTAAAGTTCTCGATGTTAGTATTTCAAGATGCATAATTTAAATTAAGATTTCTTGATGTTGATGACTATGTTTTTGAGTTTGAGACCTTAGTGATCAAATGTGAAATTAAATAGCCTAAGGAGCAAACTATCGCTAGTTGTATTGGAAGACTCAATAAGATTATTAGGGATACAATGGAGTTCCAACACAATGAAATTATGGAGGAGACTAGTAAGTTGAGCAGAGATACAGAAGTCTATACTTCAAAATAATAGCCAAACCATTTGGTGAGTTTAATGATAGGAAGATTTCCTTTTAAAAATGCTTAACATAAAGGGACGTTTGTTGAAGACACACCTAGGTAGAGGAGTAGTGATGATCCCTTGCTCCCAAACTAGGGGAGTCATTAACCATTATATTTGTATCCAATTTGCAAGTAAACAAATTCAGAAAAACTTGGAGGAACTACCTAACACAAACCAAATCAGTTACTTAGTTGGGTTCAAGACCAAGCTCTTTTGGAAGCTCATTCAAACAAGCTTAGAGATCTTTTATGAAGAATGCCAAGACTTCCTCTTATAGGTTCGATCAATTTAAAAGAGACTTTGTAATACACCTTAAAAGCCATTGACAGGTCTATAAAACAGGTACGAAAATCAATTCAGTTTTATTTCTAACTCGTTTGTTAGTTTTGAAGATAAGGACATTTTTTGTAGTTTGAAAGGGGAATTTATTTTCCCTAAGACAAATTAATTGTACTAATCTTGTCTTTTGATTATCTAGGCATTTTAAAGCAAAACATTTTTGCCCTTTTCTTTATTTTATTTTGGATCAAATAAGTAGACATTATAATACAAGCCTTAGAAGGCCCAAGCAGCAGCTTCACATACCAGCCCTAGAAGGCCCAAGTAGAAGCTTCACGGGATGGACCTGGCGAGCAGCTGCTGATATTCATCAAGCGTAGAAGGAAGACTTTCAACACGGCATCAGGTGCGCATTCAGGAAGGCACCAGGTGCACGCAAGAAGTTGCCCACCATCAGTGTGCATACGTGGCCGAGGGGCAAGACGCTCCAACGACTAATTCAACGGTCATACTTTTGCTTATCATTTTTATTTCCCTTTTCTAAAAACCAGCCATACTCGATACCTTGTAGCTTCTATTTAAGCTTGAACTGTAGCTCTGTAAACGTAACTTTGGAATATTGGAAAATTAGATTGAAGTTTCTTCAATTTACCGAAGTGATCGACGTAGTTCTTCACCGCCATTCCCTCGGAAGGGTTGATCCTGCTTCACAACCACCAGGTTCAGGGTTATTGGTGGCTCAATTCTAACATCCTCACCTTGAAGCCGTTTCAGTAGGGTGGAACACAGAGGTAGGTTGTTACCCTCGTTTGTGGCCTCATGTATGCCTTCGTCGCCAAAGGAGCTATTTTCTTGGAAGTGCTAAAATTGTCTTTCAAACTTGTTAGGACTCATCACAACCCTTTATGAGGAAGAAACAATGTTATTTCTTCAATGTACGTAGGATTTTTCTTTATTTTGCTGGTGGTTCCTACATACACATTGGTGCCTTCCCGAGCAGTGCTCTAGGTTGCCAATCGGCCCAGCAGTGGCCCCTTCATCATTTCAGTCATTGTCATGACCCGGAAGTGGACCTAACAGAAATGTGAGGTTAAACGATCAACCTCGGAGAGGTCCACCATCTAACCTAAGGCTAAGTGTGAAAAATTATTTTGTGAACGATCCCAGAACTACTCGAAATAACAAATGTGAGAATACAAACAATAGTAGAAATACAGAAAATGAAAATAATATATGTCAATGCCCAGTGCAATACCAAATTAAGTCTTTACATAATACAAATATCAAGATAAAATAGTTGAGGAATCCACGATATCGAGAGCCAATCAACCTCGATTCATATTCTTCTTTCCTCTACCTGTAGAAAGGAGAGTCGTTGGGATGAGTGACAAACTCAATATGGTATGTTATACCTACCACTTATCTCATCATGCATGTCTGTTTAAAATCAATGCACGCGTTTTAAAATTCAAAACGATTTCAAGGTTATTAAATTCTCTTTTCATTTTTAAATCAATTGATGGGGCTAACTTTAAAATAAAGTATGGTAGCAAAATAGGCCCACATCAATAATACGATCATATAAAACTATGTGAATAGTGAAAAGGGAGATCATTCAAGGATCTTCCGAATCACACCACAAGGAAAGGTTGGGATAACACTGGTAGGGCCTCATAGGGAGAAGAGAAAAGGTCAACCAACCACGAGGGGCTCAACAACACATCATACCTTGGCCCATCGCAAATACACGCGCTACAGCACACCAGGGGGACACAACCATCCAACCCTAAGCCCAAGGGGACCGCACAATGGACTTATAAACTAGGGGTAACAATGAATAGACATTGGCCAGGGTGGGTAATGGGGGTGAGTCACAGCACACAGCCCCCCTCTATTTGCAGGGAGAACCGCACAACTCCAAATTATAAGGGGGAGGACCCTATCCAAACAAATGTGGGGAGTACCACGGAAACCACAAATACAAGTGCGTCTGGCTAAAATCCCTTGATACTCTCAGCGTATAGTCCCAACTGAGAGTGCCAGACAATTATCTCTAGAATCAAACTCCAATGCACAACAGAAAACCAATGGCATGCGTGAGAAAACCAATCCATGAATAAAACATATATGCATCGTAATATACCAATCTTACGATAAACCTCAAATCAAGCCCGTCGGCTAGGGCGAGTAAAACATAGCATTTAAACTCTACTAGGTAGTATAAATAAAAAAAAAACGTGTATATACCTAAATCATGTAGAATGCACATGCTCGTAAAAAAGCCGACATCAATACTAGTGGTATCCCACCAAAAGTAACATATGTGCATGCTAGGTTAGGTATAATGTAATAAGTATAATAACTCATACCATTGTGGTGAGTCCTCCTAATCTCGGCAGTCGGTGACTCCTCATGAATAGTTTCGAACTCAGCAAATTTCTCAGAATCTAAAAATTAACATAAAGGAGGAATTTCGTTAAAGTCTAATAGGGGTCAGAAACGATATAAATGGGGAGCTGGGTGAAAATGGGGCCAAACGGCTCGAGTCTTTTGGTCAAGTTAACTCTAGCCCAAAGGCCAAGTTGGGCTTGGTCTGGCCAAGACCCAGCCCTTTTGGGCCGGGTCCTACCCTAGCCCAGCTGGGCCTAGTCGAATCGACCCGATCTGAATCGAGTTTGATCCGCAGACCCAACCCGAGTTGTTCAAACTGAACTGAGGGTCAAAGTCAACAGTCAACTTTGACTGTCATCCCATCGTCATCTTCTGAGGATGATCCATAGGTGGGTTACCCATTCCCAGGTAACTCATCTCATATCCATTTCACTCCATATCATTATGTTTTCTGATATTTCGTTATCTGTTTTCGGTTGTTCTCGGTTAAATCTGAGAACAATGAGTTGGGGTGATCGCTTTATTGCTTCTACATATACCTTGTCCTATTGAGTGAGAGATCATCGGGTTCAAAGCATATCATTTGGTATTAGAGCCTAACCTGGCTTTGTGTTGTTTTCATTTCTCTGTTTTGTGTTTTTTCTCTGTTAGTCTTTCGTCCTTTGTTGTTCTGTTTGTATGACCATATTTCATTTCTGTTTCTCCCACCAGCATCTTATTTTACGCATGTTTCATCTTTATTTAGATAGTGTCTCGTGTCAGCATGTTTTATTTTTCGTTCTTGTTCTTTTTGAGTGTTTTCATTTCCGTAGTTTTATGTTTTGTTGTTATTGTCTAGAATTTCCACTGTCTAGGTGGATTACTTATTCAACTATGCTGTTTAGATTAACTAGAATGTGCCTCACTTGAATGTTATAAATTGTTTTATCTTCAGCATGTTTATCACATGGTTAGCTCATTGTTTGCTATTCTGTTTTGGAAATTTTCTTTTCTATCTTGGATAGCAGTTGTTTAGAACTATTTGTTTATCTTTGTTTGCTCTTCTTGTGTTAGGTTTAGGTTTGAGTTTTGATCCTCCAAGACCAAACAATTGGTTTAAATGCAAGCAACATTGTTTTTCCAAATTGAGTTTGTCTTTTGCTGTTTTTAGTTTTGAGTTTTTGTTAAGTGTCTTTTAAAATCTTTTAAAATGTTATGAAAATGTTTTACCATGCTTTATATTTGTGTTTTAAATATGTTGAGGGTCTTAGTTGATGCTTGGATTTAAATTCTAAAATGAAAGCATGAAACCATATTGATGTTTCTCTTTTGATGCCTAATGTTAATGCATCTACTTTGTGTCTAGTTATTTAACCATGCTCTATTTTAGTGCATCAGTTATGCTGTGTACTTGATGTTAATTTAAATTTGGAATGATAAGCATGAACCTACCTCCCATGTTACAAGTGGGATTAAGAAAACTGTTACAAGTGGGATTAAGAAAATGATTTTGTTTTAATTAACAAAACGATTCCGTTTTCTTAAAAAAAATGATTCTATTTTTTTTTTACCATTCTTGAAACGTTGTGTTTTATTTCCTATTGGATTGCATCATGTTGTTTAGTTATTTTATTGTTTAGGTCTTTTTTTTTTAGAACCAATATGTTTTAGTCTACCATTTAAATGTTATCTTGTTAATCTTTTTGGGATTTACTTGTTTTGATTTAGTAATTTGTTTGTGGCCGAGAGCATTTCTTCTATTGGTCATTGGGATGATCAAAGTTTACCACTGACCAAAAGGCCCAATATATCCGCTGTATGAGGCAGTCGCCTTTAAAGGGTAGTGAGAGATCGCCGTATGAGGCAGTCACATTTAAAAGGTGTGAGATAGTGTCAATTTAACAGTTTTAGAGGGTTGCCTTGGACCTAGTATGATATCAGTTACAAGTTTATTTTATTTGATTGACTTATGTTTTTGTTATGCTGTTTAATTAAATTGTTGAAATTGGCTAGGAAAATTCAGTCTAAATATGACTGAGAACCTAAAGTTTAGTGTTAGCCCATTCTATTTTGCTGATATTGTTTACTGCTGATTATTTCCTTGCAGAAAGTTATCTTTTCCATGTCTGAAACTTGAGGACGAAACAACCAGCATCATATAGCTTGCTTAGTTATTAATGCTTTATTGCTGAACTGGTGTACTAATCAGATTTTCTGTTGTAAGCCGAGAAGCATTTCTATTTTTCTTACCATTAGTTTATTGCTATTAAGTTGCTGAAATATGTCTCCTTGGTGTTACCATCTTTCTGCTTGGTTGTTCTGTTTTAAAATTCTGTTTCACAAAGTAATTTTTTATGATTGTTTAATTGCTCTTTTAATTTTCCAAATCCCAGCATAGTATTTTCGTTGATGTTCTATGCTATTTTGTGACATGTGTTTTGGAAAGCTTTGCTGATAAAAAAATGTTTCAAATAAGTGGTAAATTCTGCTTTAATAAAAGACTGTTCTCTTAGGTTTAAATTTTTAATATCCTACTTCAAGTCTCCAAATTGTTGCATCAATTATTTGCTGAGTTTAAATAAAAGATTTGGAGATTGAAAGCAGATTTATCTACTATGCACTAAATTGTCCTTTGGCCAAAATCAATTCTACTTTTGTTTTTCAAAACTGTTTTTCTCTTGTTGTTGCTCATGTTTCTAATCAAACTTGTTTTTGCTACGTTTTAATGATAACCTTTTAAAACTGAGAAAAGAAATTTGGTCACTACAAATTTAATTGTCCTTTCACACTAAAAGCCAAAATTCTATTTTCCACCAAATGGTTGTGAAATTTAATTTCTTTATTTTTCTGTGGTTATAGTAATTGAATGAACTTGGAAAATGGAAAGTAGAGTTCAAAGCATAGAAAATCCTGGATTTGAGAACAAATCCTTTTCCAACTGTGAGGGGATGATACGCCATATATCTACTACTCCCCAACTAGTGGATGGACGCTTTCTAACATATTTTCAAGTGTTTGTTTTGAAAGGGAAACTTATATCGGAAAAAACGTCAATAATGGCGAGCCACTAGATTTGAGGATAAATCCATACTAATCAGGAGTTGTTGACGAGGTAAGATGTAACCCCCGGAATTTTTGTTTAAATTAATTGTGAAGTTTTGTAATTATAGTCGGTGGGGTTTTGGTTAGAATTGATAACGAAAAATTTCTGCCTTTAAGTGAAAGATTATTTTAAGCCTAATGGTAGAGAGAGAAATTTCAAAATCTAACTGTAATCGGACGAAATCACAGAATTATGAGACGGTTAGAGGTGAAGGGCAATTTAGTAATTAAGAAAAATAAAATAAAATAAAATAAAATATTATAAAAAAAACTGAGAAGAAGAACACCATCACCCCTCTCTCTCGTTTCTCCTTTCCCGCGAACGATCGGCAATCGATTCCTCCTCCGTACTTTCGAATCACGGTAAGTCCTAGTTAGTTTTGTGTAGCTAATTGATGTGTTAGTGTTATTAGTGACAAAAACAAGTTTGGCAAGAGTATAGGGTGATTTAGTAAAAACCTAAGAGGGTAATGTAAAAAGTTAAGTGCAGAGTTGAACTTCAATCGCATATTGGTGCTTAGGATAAAAATAGGAGTGGATTGCGAGAATTGGCGAGAAAGATTGAGTGGTTGATTGGCTGAATACGTGAATTCTTGGGAACGGTGTCCGTTCGGCCACGTTCGGTCAAGTCGTGGACATCCGAATGGGAAATGGATGAGACCATAGGAAACTAGACGTCCTCAGGAACCCGTAGTACTTAGTATCGTCCAATTTAGACGAATATTTGAGAAGTTGTGAATTTCCAAAGTTGGACGGAAATTGTGCGGGATTTCAGGTTTATTGGAGAGTTTCAGTTTTGGTATGAGTTAGGACTTTTAAGATAGGGAGTTATGAATTTAATGAGTTAGAATTGACGGATGTATACTTTTATAGGTTTTCCAGTTAGCGTATGAGATTTGGATAACGAGTGCTAAAGACGGCAGGTAAGTAATGTAGTAGAAGTTTTGCCTTCAAGCGTACATCACAGTTTAGTAGGATGCATTCCACGTTTACTTTTTGTTATGCTTTACGATATGCATCATGGTTTTAAATTATGAGACGAAACAAAAATGAATTTCCATGTTTTTATGAAGTAAAACAGTAGGATGTGATGAGATGAATGAAATGAGAAGATACGTGAGAAGATACATAAGAAGATAATAAAGGTGGGGTTAAGTGGTCTTGCCCCGAGAGGTGGACCGCGAGGTGTATCACTCTTCCTCCGCTTTACGTGGTGACCTTGTCCCAAGAGGTGTACCGCGAGGTGTGTCACCTCGATCTAGCACGTAAAGAAAAATATAATAGTAAGAAGATAAAGAAGATGTAAGAAAGAGACGAAAATAAAAGTAAAGACGAAACTGTAGAAACTGCATATGCTAAGATGTGAACGTTTTTCAGTGTTTAAGTTTATATGCATTACTTACTTAGCATTAAGCTAATAGTTGAGTTCTTTGATGTAGGTGATGACGCAGCAGCTAGTGAGTATTCCGAACATGCCTAGGACTAGGAGGCAGTTGGAGGAGGACAATCGTGGATGATCTGGTCGGCTGTTAGTGCATTTTGGACGTGGTGTTCATAGGTATGGGTTTAGGGAATAGGTAGAGGTGATTTTTCGTCGTTTTGTAAGTAAAAGGATTTCCAACGTTTGTAGTCGTTTTGGTGTATATTACGGATTTCGAGTTGATGGGAAAAATATGTGTTGGGTCATTATTAGAGTTATGTCGATGTCCGATCGATTTTGTGAAGTTTTTAAGTCTTTACTGAGGTTCTTGGGAGGAAGTGTCGACCAAAGTCCATAGGTGTTGACCGGTCAGTGTAAATGAGAAGGTGAGTGTCGATTACGGGGTTCGACCAGTGCGGGCAGAGAGAAGTGAGGTGTCGACCGGTGACCGAATATGTCGACCGATCAGTGTAAAATAGAAGGTGAGTGTCGACCGCGAGGTTCGACTTGCGCAGGGCAGAGCCGAAGTAAGTGTCGACCCCTGGTTCCAGGTGTCGACCGGTCCTTGTAAAATTGACAGAGGTGTCGACCGCGAGGGTCGACCTACGTGGACAGAGAGAGATCAAGGTGTCGACATGTGACAGCGGGTGTCGACCCCTCTCTGAAACGAGTGTAGAAGAGTCGACCGGCGTTTATCAGTGTCAACTGATGGAATGTAACGCCCCGGAAACCTACATATTTCTGGTTCGCCACTGCACAACTCTGATACCAACACTTTACACTCGTATCGTAAAATTTGAAACTTTTATTCCTTGACCTAAAATGACAGTTTTGAAAAATATTTTTGACAGCTCTGCAGCGGAAATGCGATTAAATTTACTTTCGATAAAATTCTATTTTGTTAAACATGAAATAAGGACTCCCGGTCGACACCTATAAGCATCAATCGACACTTGAGTCGTCTCGGATTTCTCATTGGTCGACACCGGGAACACCGGTAGAGACTTTATTCCTCTCGATCCTTTCATCGGTTGACACTAGGAACACCGGTCGACACTTCTATGCTTACCACAGAGAGGGGTCGACACCCGTTTTCACAAGTCGACATCTTAACCCTCTCTGCCCGCACAGGTTGTTCCCCGCGGTCCACACCGATACCAATTTTACATGGACCGGTCGACACCTGTAACTAGGGGTCGACGCTTGCTTCGGCTCTGCCTGTCACAGGTCAAGCCTCGCGGTCGACACTCACCTTACATTTACACTGACTGGTCGACACCTCACACAAGTATCAGTAAAAATTATACACCAGTTCATAAGAAAAACCCAAACGCACAAAAATATCTCCTGGATCAAATTCGCAAAATAAAACCTATGATTTGAAAACACGCTTTCCTCAAATAAATTTCAAAACATCCATATCATATTTCAATTATCCATTGTACCCTTGGTTTACCACCTAAATTCCTCAAAAATCTATACTACTCTATTCGACTGAAAACACTTACAAAATTACACTCTCTTTACCTGCCATGGTCGTGTCACCCCAACATTTCCCTGCACCAGCATGCAACATCTCCCGCCAACTCCGACCTAGGCCTGCTCGTCACCTAGCAACTCACCTAACAGCGCGTCGTCACCTACATCAAGGAATACAAAAACATAAGCCTAATGCTTAGCAAGTATGGAAATATGAACTTGAAAACCAATGC
>JAJTVC010000217.1:0-12592 GCA_022433055.1 Begonia peltatifolia | reverse complement strand
CAGAAATTAAAAATAAAATTCAAAATTCCCGGGTTATTACATCCCCCCCACCTTATAAGAATTTTGTCCCCAAAATTTACGTACCGAATAAGTCGGGATACTGCCGCTCCATGTCATCACGCCGCTCCCAAGTAGTCTCCTCTACACCATTGTTGTGCCACCTCACCTTGACCAGCGGAATCTCCTTGTTGCGCAGCACCTTCACAGCTGATTCTAAGATCCTCACTGGCTTCTCTTCGTACGACAGCGTCGGCTGGATCTCTATATCCTGTTGTGGCACTACCTGAGAGGGATCGCGCATACACTTCCTCAGCATCGAGACATGAAAAACATCATGGATGGCATCCATCGACGCAGGCAACTGAAGCTGATATGCAGTTCTCCCGATCCGCTTGACAATCGGGAATGGTCCCACAAATCGAGGGTTGCGTTTCCCCCGCTTTCCGAACCTTACCACTCCCTTGAACGGCGACACCTTCAGAAAAACCTCATCGCCCTCATTAAACTCCAACTCTCGGCGTCTCTGATCAGCATAACTCTTCTGTCGACTCTGGGCCGCTTCAATTCTCTTCCGAATCACAGAAATTTTGTCGACAGTCTGCTGCAAAATCTCAGGGCCTATTAATCGGGCCTCCCCAACCTCATCCCAGTATAATGGCGACCTGCACTTCCTTCCATAAAGGGCCTCGTATGGTGCCATACCAATAGTAGACTGAAAACTGTTATTATACGAGAACTCCACTAGCGGTAAAAACTTGCTCCAAGTCGCCTGAAACTCCAACACACAAGCCCTGAGCATATCCTCCAGAATCTGTATAGTCCGCTCCGACTGCCCATCGGTCTGAGGATGAAAGGCCGTACTGAAATCCAATCTGGTGCCCATAGCCTTATGCAGACTCCTCCAAAACGTAGACGTGAATCTGGGGTCTCGATCAGAAACAATCGACACCGGAATCCCATGGAGTCTGACTATCTCCTGAACATACAACTGGGCAAACTGATCCATCGTATAAGTCATCCTCACAGGCAAAAAGTGAGACGACTTCGTCAACCTGTCTACAATCACCCAAATCGCGTATGACCCTTGGCAGTCCTCGGTAACCCCACCACAAAATCCATGGTGATTCGCTCCCACTTCCACTCCGGTATAGGCAATGGTTGGAGCATCCCAGACGGTCGCTGATGCTCCGCCTTCACCTGCTGGCAGACTACGCAGGCCTCAACATTCTCAGCCACTGCTCGTTTCATGTTAGGCCACCAATAGTGCTGCTTCAAATCTCTGTACATCTTAGTGCTTCCCGGATGCACAGAGAAAGAAGATGAATGGGCCTCTGATAATATATCCTTCCTCAGCTCCTCATCCTTCGGGACGTACCACCTATCCCGAAATTTCAGAATCCCGTCCTCTGAATAGCTGAACTCAGAATCAGGCCTGGCCTCCCTACTCGCCTTCAGCTCGCTACACTCTGAATCAGTCTCCTGAGTCTGCCTGATCCTGTCCAGAATAGTCGGCCTCAACGACAAGGTAGAAAGGGTGGCTGCCAGGTCAGAAACTACCTCCAAACCAAAACTCTGCATCTCTGTCACTAACTCAACAGGTTGTACCGTAATCATGGCAGAAGTCGAGGCTGTCACTCTACTCAAGGCATCTGCCACCACATTCGCCTTCCCAGGGTGGTACCTGATCTCCACGTCGTAGTCCTTGACCAGCTCGAGCCATCTTCTCTGTCTCAAATTCAGCTCCTTCTGCGTGAAAATATACCTCAAGCTCTGATGGTCCGAGTAAATCTCGCACTGCTGCCCATACAGATAATGCCTCCAAATCTTGAGTGCAAATACAACCGCCGCCAGCTCCAAGTCGTGAGTGGGATAATTCTGCTCGTAAGCCTTCAACTGCCTAGAAGCATAGGCAATGACTCTCCCACTCTGCATCAAAACACACCCCAAACCGATTCTGGAGGCATCGCAATAAATGCAGAACTTCTCTCCTTCCACGAGCAGCGTCAGTACAGGAGCCATAGTCAATTTCTGCTTCAATGTCTGGAAGCTGTCCTCACACCGGTCGGTCCATTCATACTTTGCATTCTTCCTGGTCAGCCGGGTCAAGGGGGCCGAAATTTTAGAGAACCCCTCAATAAATCTCCGATAATATCCAGCCAACTCCAGAAAACTGCGTATCTCACTAGCACTGGTCGGTCGCGGCCACTCCTTTACAGCCTGAATCTTCCCCGGATCAACTGAAATACCCTCATAGGAGATCACATGCCCCAAGAAATGAATCCTGTCCAACCAAAACTCGCACTTTGAGAATTTAGCATATAGCTAATGCTGGCTCAAAATAGTCAGTACAATCCTCAGGTGCTCCCGGTGCTCCTCCTCACTCTGCGAGTAGATCAGAATGTCGTCGATAAATACAATCACGAACTTGTCCAGGTACTCCCTGAACACTCTGTGCATCAGGTGCATGAATGCTGCAGGGGCATTGGTCAACCCGAAAGACATCACCAGAAACTCGAAATGCCCATACCTCGTCCTGAAGGCCGTCTTCGGTACATCTTTCTCCTTCACCTTCAACTGGTGATAACCGGACCTCAGGTCGATCTTAGAAAACACTCGGGCACCCTGCAGCTGATCGAACAAATCATCAATCCTAGGCAATGGATACCTGTTTTTCACTGTCAATTTGTTCAGCTCCCGGTAGTCAATACACATACGTAAGGAACCATCCTTCTTCTTGACGAATAGAACTGGCGCTCCCCAGGGGGAAAAACTAGGGCGTATAAATCCTTTACCTGTCAGCTCCTGCAATTGAGCCTTCAGCTCCTTAAGTTCAGTAGGTGCCAATCTGTAAGGGTTCTTGCACACCGGCTCGGCACCTGGGAAAACATCTATCTCGAACTCAATCTCCCTATCAGGGGGCAACCCAGGCAATTCATCACAGAACACTCCCGGGAACTCCTGCACAATAAGAATATCCTGTACCCGAGCATCGCCCGGTGACTGCGCATCCTCAACACTTGCCAAAAATCCCTGGCAACCCATGCCCAACCCCCGTGGTGCCTGAAGAGAAAGTATAGCAGAAATCCTGGCAAGACCCTTACCTGCTTTAAATGTGTAGCTTTCCCCGCCTGGGGGCCGGAAATAAACCTCTCTGGTCCTGCAATCAATCTCCGCATGATGTCTGAACAGCCAGTCCATTCCCAAGATCACCTCATAACCACTCATATGGAGAATGACTAGCTCGGCATATAACTGCTTCCTCCCTACTGTCACAATATTGCCCCGCACCACCTGTTCTGAATACAAATGCTCTCCGGATGGCAAAGTCACATCATAGTGTCTCTCGGCGGGGCTGAACTCCAAGTTCGCCTTAACCACAAAGCTCGTCGACACAAACGAGTGCGTAGCGCCCGTATCAATCAACGTATAAGCTGCCACACCAGAAACAAAAATGTTACCTGCTATCACTGATGGCTGGGCAGCATCATCTGGCTCAAACAGGGCAAAGACTCTCGGTGTAACTTTGGCTGACGACCTGCTCGCCACTGGGCATCTACTGGCAAAGTGTCCCACCTCATTACAGTTGAAGCAGCGGTTCTGACGCGGCTTCTGGCACTCTCTGGACATGTGGCCCACCTCGCCACAGTTATAACACCTCACTGGGCCCGGCCTGCACTCGCCCGGGTGGCTCTTCTGACACTTTGGGCACACTGGAAACTGCCCTGACCCCTGCGGTCTCTTAGTGCTCCCCTGGCTGCTAGAACTGTCACTAGGCCTCTTCAGGCCTCTCTGCACGGATACCTCCCCGCTGGCCTGTGGCAGCGACTCTCTGAAAGGTCTGCGAGGCTGCTCTCTGGGTACCTCCCGATAACTAGGAAGCTTCGCTCCAGCCTCCTCAATGTCAAGGGCCTTCGCCACCACCTCCTCGTACGGCATGCCCCGGGTCCCCGCAATCCGCATGCCCATATAAATATCCGGCTTCAGGCCCTGCACGAACTGATGTACCTTATTCTCATCAAGGCTCACCAAATGTCCTGCAAACCTCGACAAGGCCTCAAACTGTCGCACATACTCAGCCACAGTGCCGGTCTGCTTCAACTGTGCAAACTCTACCATCTTCTGTGACCTGACTGAATGACTGAAATACTTGCCGAAAAACACCGACCTGAACTCCTCCCAGGTCATGGCCCCCACATCTCTCGTGGCCACCACAGTATCCCACCAATGGCTCGCGTCCTTGGCAAGATAGAACGCCGCACTAGAAACTCTGTCCTGCTCCTCTACATTGGCAAAACTCATCATCCTCTCCATATTCTGTATCCACTCCTCAGCGCTGAGAGGATCCGGAGATGATCCGTCAAAGGTCGGAGGTCTAAGTCTGTGCAGTCTGTCACCTCCTCTGTCGGACGAACCCTGGGCGCTAGACTGACCCTGATCGTCCCTGCTCATAAACCTCTCCAACTGCTGAGACTGACGGTGGACCAACTCGGTAAGCTGTCGGACGGTATCATCCATGTCGCCAACAGCCCTAGGAGGCGCCTCTCGTCGTGGCCGCCCTCTACCTCTACCTCTCGCCTCTCCTGACATTTTCTACCTTTAACAAAAGTATAAAGCTCACATTAGTAATACAATAAATTCAAATCTAAACACTTACAGTTGGTGGAGTGCTCCCGTGCAGCGGCTGGCGGTGTTAGGTAATCCTCTGAACGACGTCGACCCCGTGGCTCTGATACCATAACTGTAACACCCCGAGAAACTCCGCGTTCCCGGTGCGCTACAGTGCATCTACACACTACACACACACACTAACACTTGACACAACTAACTCAATTCAATACCCCTTTCGTTTTCAAATCATTTTCAAAAGCACATTTGTGAGTATGAAAATTTTTCGACTCGATTAAAAAAAAACAACTCGCCTCCCGAAGAGGAAACACGAAGTCCTCAACATAAAACTACGCAGCGGAAAAGAAAACCATTTAAAACAATTTGAGATAAAACGGTAAGACTTGAAATCCTAGGAAAGAACCCCACGCTCCCCACGAACTACCCAGTCCGGTCCCAAGCACTCACGTCCCCACTCCGACACCCCGCGTACACCACCGCGGTGCCACAGGTGCCAACCCAACGTCGCTGTATCTCGCGCACGCTCACAGCGCCGCGTGCCCCACGCACCCTGCCTCTGTACAGCACGTCCGCGCGCACGCCCTCACCCGGCGCCGCATGACCCGTGTGCACCCACAGGGCCGCGTGCCCCGCGCACCTGCGATCACGCCGCACATCCACACTCATATGAACGCCTCTAGCATTCATCATACACACACCTTGACCTATTTCGTATCCTCTCGAACCTCAACCCCTCTCCCGAAATTTCGGCAGAGTACCGCCTAAAAACTGGCTACCCCAAAATTTAACCCTGCACACAATTCACTAAAATCCAACAATATTTACCTATCCATCATCCAGAGAAATCGTCCCAACCCAAATCAGAGTAAGAAGGCAACGAAAATTCGTCAAATACAAATGAAGAAAGTCTCCAGTATAGAGAAATAACATACTCTAACATGGAAAATATCCGCGTACGTTACCAAAATCACACGCACTCCATATACACCTATACACTGACGCATATACAACAATCAATCCCATCCTCCGTACATAACCACCGCAAAAGAAAGAAAACCCACAAACCGACCAGGCCACAACCTACCATATCCACGGGTCGGGTCGCCCTAACAAAAGTCCGCCATCCAGTGCCACAGTCGCACGCCGCCAACCATCCTACGCCTCAGGACTAGGCACTCGAGGCTCACCAGCGGTATCGTCAGCACCTACACCACAGAACACACATCATAAGCCTAGCGCTCAGTAAGTAATGCGATATGAAAGTAAAAGCCGACAATGCAATCCTATCACATGCAGTCTCTACACTCACACTCATGTTGTCACATCTGTGACGCGTAGTGCAGCCGCACCAGGGTAAGGAGGAACTTCACGCCACCCTACACCCTAACACGTCGCCACCGTCCCGGACTCCCCAGCAACGAGGCCCACAAGCTACACCCACGCATCACCACACGGCAACCACATCAGGGTAAGGGTGTACCTCGCGCCACTCTACACCCTGACACGTCGCCACCGTCCCAGCCTCCCCAGCACGGGGCCACAGTTGCCACACACACGCGTTTCGCGACAGCCCACCCCTCGAGTAGGATCCGCGACTGGTGTTGCACCGGCCCACACACTAGTAGGATCCGCGGTACCACTTCCCATATTCTCACCGTCAACACTTTCACGCCGCATGACGGCCCAGCCGGCCCACCCCTCGAGTAGGATCCGCGACTGGTGAAGCACTGGCCCGCACACTAGCCGGATCCGCGGTACCACCGCCACACGTCTCACCTCATACATCAAAGCATGCTAAAAATCATTTTCGTTCCCGTTTAAAAAAAATATGATGCATGTCACACAATACGCACACACACCGCAATCAATCACATAAACACTAAAGTTCTACAGTGTAGGCCCACTTGGGCAAAACACATGCATGCACTACTTACCTGGCGTCCTAAGCTCGCTCGATACACAGTTTCGCCAACCGAAAGCCTCAACCTAAAACACAACCAATTTCTCATCAGTATTTCTCCCAACATTTACCAATTAGCTAAAAATAACCCTATCTAATTACACTCATTAAATTCCAACTAACACGGGCCATTGGTTTGGTTTGGCCGAATACCAGCTCAACGTTCGGATGCGCATAACTTTTGCGTCCGTCAACGGAATCAAACGATACAAGTGGCTAAACGTTCCCTTAGGAACCTAGTTTAACATCCTAAAATGGATTTTAAATCGGTAAGCCGCAGATAGGCGAAAAACGCCAATAACCGAATCTGCCATTTTATTAAAATTTCACATTTTCACTTCCCTTCAACCAAAACTCACTCCCAACTAGTTATATGCATCAAAATGGCTATGATACACTCACACGTCAAATTTCCATGAATAACGCTCGCAAATTTGACTTGGACCAAAATTCGGCCTAAACTTCCGACGCGCATAACTTTTGCGTCGGGTATCGGAATCGAACGATTCCAGCGGCCATAGGTTCCCCTAACTACCTAATTTATCCCACAAAAACCGAATTTAAAATGATTAACCGTAGGTAGGCCGAATAAGCCAAAAACAGAACCTGTTCTTTTTAAAAAAAAAGCCTCTGTTTTGATTTCAATTTAAACTCCAAGAATCCCTATGTACAGACAATCACATTCGCTTCAATTTAGTATAATCAGAAGTAAAGTCAGAAAAATTTGGGCTTGAACCTAAATTCCGACTCAACCCCTCCCCTCGGTTTTTCTCCCTCCCATAAGCACCCACTCTCTTACACGCAGACCCTCTCTTCGACAGAACGCTCAGCAATTTCATCAACATCGGAGAAAAAGCAGGAGAGAAAAAAAAACAAAACGAGCATTAAGGCTCGGCCGAATCAATCTTGAACAGAAAGCTCACCGTTTGCTTTCAGCTCGGGAAAGGGTACACCAACACCTTCACTCAGTTCGTCGGAGCTCCCAGCGTCGCACTCTACCGTCGTTCGCCAGCCACTCGTTCTCCGTTCCTCAATCTCCCGCTCGGCCCCTCACTCGCCTCAGTCGCCTTCTCTCGGCTTTGGCGAAAGAACAGAACACTGAACGGCTTCACGAGCCGTTCAGTTGTTTTGTTAAAATTTCTAATTTCTTTTTTTTTTTTATACCAAATTACAAAACTGCCCGCACGTGTTTCAATCGTCCGAAATTTCGTAACTTCTCGACCTCCCGACTTTAAATTTCGAAAACCAATCGCAAAAGTAGGCCTCGAGCCTTATAATTTAAATATTTTCCGTTGAAATATTTCTCAAAAATCCGACCGGGATCAAACTAAAAATTCCAAAAATTAAAGATAAAATTCGAAATTCCCGGGTTATTACACTTTTAACAAACTTTTTTCTAATTACACATTAACCCTAGCTTTTTATGAAATTTATAAATTACACTCAAATTTAAAATTAGACAAAATCCATAACATACCAGTTTTTCCATACTCCCCTCAAACGGAAGTATACATGTGGAGAAAAGAAGCCCTTATGAAGACAAAAGAGAAGTTAGAATCTGAGACAAGCCACCGTGTGAAAGCAGTGACGACCTAATTTGAAGATTTAACTCATATAAGTGGGAGTGTACAATTCTATCGTTTGAGAGATTAAAAAGTGAATGATTTATAAGTGGAGTTCTTTTTCCAACTTATTACAATGCGTTTTGGACTAACTTTAATAATGAAACCAAATAGAATTCAACCCAAAACAAACAATATTATACTAGAAAGATTGGGGATGTTACATAATCCAAGACAACAAGTGCTAAATGCGGTGGGAAAATAAAGAAGGAAAAATTGCAAGAGGAAAGCCCCTCAAATTGCGCAAATTATTGATGTAAAAAATCACCTATTCTAAGCTGGTTTCTTTCTTCCACTATGCATTCTACTTTCTATTTTTTCTATCAATTTATCTTTGTGTTTAGGGACTCTAACAGAAGGATTACTATTTTACACTTGGTCATGAGTAGAACTACAATAAATATTGATAGCTTGACTGCTTGAGTGTGATGTCATAATTTTTACATTTGTCTACAAAGAAATGAACAATCATAGTTCAAAGTTATATTTGCACAAAATAGACACCTTGAGCTCAAATGACATTTGCTTTTTATTTGTGTTTAAATCATCGAACTTAATGGCAATCTTGGTAACGCAAATCTTGTCCCATAACTTTAAGACTAGCAGCCGCCAAGTGATGAATTCTTCTATTTCTACCTTTAGATATCAGATGAAAATGTCCAACTAATAACAGTAAGGAAATTATTATCTCTTTTAAATTCAAATATCCAAGAAAAAGGGCACAACCTAATATATTCAGAGCCACAAATTGAATTTTGTTTAAAAGCAAATAAAATAATCTCTCTAAGGTAATACATTCATGAAAATTATACTTAAAAAACAAAGCAATAATGCTGATTGTCCAAAGATTCTTTTGTTTCTTATTGAAGTCATTTCTATGAATGACAAGGAACCTTGAACCTATAATCATACACATTGTCAATAAGAATAAATGAAAGTGTACAAATATCTTATTCAAAACAAATTAATGCATAATCATACCGAGAACAAAGATAAGCTGGGGACAAACTATCTTCTTCAAGTATCCTATTTTGTCATCATTTAGCTTAGAATTAGTCCGAGGATATCGTCAATATGGAGGCTTAAAACCAATCAATGTAGTCTATTTGCCTCCGTCTCATAAAGTGACCCACTCCTTGAAAGACAATTGAATTTTTCTAAGAAGAAGCTACCTGGAACTAATCTTCCAACTCTATCATTTCATCGAAATGACTCTTCTATTTGTTTTAGTTTAAGAACTTCTCTGTTTTGTTTCCAAGAATGAAGTTTCTCTTCTATAAACTTGTGTATTCCTTTTTATTGATCTAGTTTGTGCTTCTTTTCTTCTAAGATGATGGAGATAGACAGCTTAAGTAAAGAATTAATAGACTTTGACTGTTAAATTAGTATTCAATCAATCACCTTTAATGTAAAAATCTTGTAGCCACTTTAGGTGTTAAAATTTGGTGTAACCCAAATTTTAGTTGGACCGAGTTGTGCTCGTAGTCAATATTAGGGTTTTGTAGTTTTCTTATATATTGATGTTTGAGTTGCAAAACTCACTTTGTACCTTGATTTTTTATAGTGAATTTATTCTTTGTCCGTGATTTTTTTCTTGAAAGAATTTTCTACATAAATCTTAGTATCTATGTGTTTCCGCTTTTAATTCCTTTTTCCCTAGTATTATTGTTTGATTCTCCACATCAAGATTAGTCATGAACTAGCATTATGTTTTCAAATTCAAGAAATATCACTAATTATCGAAATATCTTCCTTTCTACCATCATCAAGACTTCTAAATCATTGTGTTAACAATGATATTGATTTTTTCTTCAAACTAGCACTATTTCTTAGAATTTGCACATCAAATTTCATAAGTGAAGCAATAATAAACAAATTTTCTAATTGAAGAAAGAAATCTTGAAAAAAATCAAACAAACCTCAACTATTGAATTGCACCATAGCAAGCTCATTTCTCTTCCAAATGAGTTTGATTTCATCAACAACTGCTCGAGCCATTCCAGCTCTTTCTACCTTCACCCATAGTTTCATCTTTGAAGTTTCAGCTCTCAAATCCCTTAACGGAGCTATGGGGACTATTACGATAGCATTGGAAGATGAAGACCTCTCTGACGACACAAAACTATCAGAGTTTGCTGAGGTAGCAAGGATTGAGAAAGAAACATGAGTATTGGAAGGGTGAGTTGTAATAACCCAGAAATTTTGAATTTTAATTTTTAGTTTTCGAAAATTTTTTTAATTAATCCCGGTCGGATTTTGAGAAATATTTCAACGGAAAATATTTAAATTATAAGGCTCGAGGCCTACTTTTGCGATTGGTTTTCGGAATTTAAAGCTGGGAGGTCGAGAAGTTACGAAATTTTGGACGATTGAAGTACGTGAGGGCAATTTGGTAATTTGTATTTATTTTTGTAATATAAAAAAAAAAAAAGAATTGTAAACACCCGAATGGCTTCACGATGAAGCCATTCGGTTGTTTCCTCTGTGCACCCGAGAGAGCCGAGAGGGAAGGAGACGCGGGAGAGAGGAGAGATTCGAGCTCCGACGACGGCCGACGACCGGAGGAGAAGGATTTCGGCAGTCGACGTGGATAAAGGGCTCCGACAAACCGGGAACGACTTGTGACCCAGCCATTCCCGTGCCGAAGACCCAAGGTAAACTGCCCTGCCTTTTTCATTTTTTCGCCAGCAAGTGGGGAGTTCGGTTACTTCCGAACTCTCGCCTGGTTTGAGCTCGGTTCCTGGTGTGAGGGGGGCTGGGATGGGCGCGCTAGAGGCTCGGCATTTCCGCCCCAAACCCGGTCGAGGAGAGGTGGGAATGTCCCCTGTTCCTCCTCTAATCGTGGTGGCCGAAGATGTAGGCTACCTGTGTTCCTACCTCGGCTTGTTGTGCCATGGTATGGAGGAATTGCAGCAAGAATAAAGGATGGGGGAGGGGAGAGCTGGTAGTGCCCTGGTTTCGAGAGGAAAACCAGGAAAGTTTTGCTGCCATTCGAGCTTTCTGATCGAGAAGCTTCGAAATTGTTATGAGTTATGCATAATGGACTGGAATGCGGCTGCTTGGTGAAGGAATTTGCGAAATTGGATCAAATTTAAATTTTCGGCTATTTTTAGGTTAGAAGCAGATTCTGTTTTTGGCCATTTTGGCCTAGTTTTGGTTAATCGTTTTAAATTTTGTTTTGCGAGTTAAAAATAGGTTGTTAGAGGAACATGTGGCCGCTGGAATCGTTCGATTCCGATATCCGACGCAAAAGTTATGCGCGTCGGAAGTTTATGCGAGATTTTGGTTTAAGTCAAATTAGTGACCGTCTTTCGTAGAAAATTCGACGTGTGAGAGTAGCATAGCCATTTTGATGCATATAACTAGTTGGGAGTGAGTTTTGGTTGAAGGGAAGTGAAAATGTGAAATTTTAATAAAATGGCAGATTCGGTTATTGGCATTTTTCGCCTATCTGCGGCCTACCGATTTAAAATCCGTCTTGGGATGTTAAACTAGGTTCCTAAGGGAACGTTTAGCTACTTGAATCGTTTGATTCCGTTGACGGACGCAAAAGTTATGCGCATCCGAACATTGAGCTGGTATTCGGCCAAACCAAACCAATGGACCGTTTTAGTTAGAATTTAATGAGTGTAGTTAGATAAGGTTATTTTTAGCTAATTGGTAAATGTTGGGAGAAATACTGATGAGAAATTGGTTGTGTTTTAGGTTGAGGCTTTCTGTTGGCGAAGCTGTGTATCGAGCGAGCTTAGGACGCCAGGTAAGTAGTGCATGCATGTGTTTTGCCCAAGTGGGCCTACACTGTAGAACTTTAGGGTTTATGTGATTGATTGTGGTGTGCGTGCGTATTGTTTGACATGCATCATATTTTAAAAAAAACGGGAACGAAAAGGATTTTTAGCATGTTTTGATGTATGAGGTGAGACATGTGGCGGTGGTACCTCGGATCCCGCTAGTGTGCGGGCCGGTGCTTCACCAGTCGCGGATCCTACTCGAGGGGTGGGCCGTCATGCGGAGTAAATGTGTTGACGGTGAGGATATGGGCAGTGGTACCGCGGATCCTACTAGTGTGTGGGCCTGTGCAACACCAGTCGCGGATCCTACTCGAGAGGTGGGCCGGCTGGGCTGTCGCGAAACGTGTGTGTGTGGCAACTGTGGCCCCGTGCTGGGGAGGCTGGGACGGGGGCGACGTGTCAGGGTGTAGAGTGGCGCGAGGTACACCCTTACCCTGATGTGGTTGTCGTGTGGTGATGCGTGGGTGTAGCTTGTGAGCCTCGTTGCTGGGGAGTCCGAGACGATGGCGACGTGTTAGGGTGTAGGGTGGCGTGAGGTTCCTCCTCACCCTGGTGCGGCTGCACTACGCGTCACAGATGTGACAACATGAGTG
>JAJTVC010000214.1:0-22886 GCA_022433055.1 Begonia peltatifolia | reverse complement strand
CGAGTGGTGATCCTCCATTGTCTACAAAAAATATATCAAACGATATCGTATTTTTTTAAAAAATTTATGAAATGCATATTACGGGAATATAATATGAAAAGTTTCGTGAGTTTTCGACATTTATACGATGTACTATAATTTTTTAAACAATATTCTATAAAATAGACTTAAAAATTATAATAAATTGTATAAGTGGTAAAAAATCATAAAACTTTTCAAATTGTCTTATAATGATATGATGAACATGTGATAAAATTTTCAAAAAAATCTGATATCGTTTGATATGTCTTTTGTCGAGAACGAAGGGCCAAGTGAGATCGGGGGGCCGTTCTTAGAGAATGACCCACGATTTTGAGATTGGCCCCCGATCTTTGAGAACGAGAGACTGATTGAGTTTAAATCAAATATTTGTCATACTTCGAGGTCTAAATCGTTTGAAATTTTACTTTAAGTTAGTTTTTGTTCAATATCTCATACTTAAGGGTTTAAATTGAATATTACCCTATATAATTATATATCTTAAACTCAGAGTATGAAACAACTTAATCAAAATCTTGGTTAGAAAGTTTTATTGCCGCACATTTCTCTCAAATGGTAGAAATGTTTTCAGGTTTTCACCAAAATGCACTAGTTTGTTCGATTTCTCAACCAGTGTGGGTTTTCTCTCAAACCCTCACCTCTCCTCTCTTTCCCTTCTCTCTGATTCTTCAAGAGGATCAATCAACTTTAATTAAGTATAGCAATGAAAAAATTTGTTATATAACATTAATTCGACTTGTCGAAATTTGCTAGTGGGATGATTACTTTCCAATGTCAATGACGACACAAGACGAAGTAACTTCCGAGAGAACATTCAAATTGAGTGGAGCACTTTCATTTGAATGTAGTATGATGAATAAGTTGAATGAAATCAATTTCAAAATCACGAATCAAGAGGACTATAAAGTTATCGAGTATTTCGTCAATCTCACGCAGCTATTATATAATGGATTCCCGCTTTGTGGAACATATCGAGCCGCAAAATGATTCAAAATAGAACTCACTTCTTGGAAAATTGTGGACCGGGAGTGGAAATTGTGTCATCATTTGGTAAGTTATTGAGTGTTGTTGAAGAATAGTGAGGTATTTTACCCTAGATTAATTTGAAGGTGGGGTTGTTACGAGGGTATAATTAGGGTTTCAAATAGTCAAATTAAGGCACGACAAAATGTTGCTGTCACTTTGGACTTGTGAGCTTACTTGTTTCAAACAACACTTGAGGCGGAAGAAATGTTTGAAGTGCACTTGTTGTAAAGTCACACAGTTTATATTATACTTGTATAAGGTGGTAGTTTCCATCAACGATAGTACATCCCTCTCTTGTACCTAATGATACTCACAAGTTTAAAAGTGAGTTTCACCCTAAATTAGAAGCTCCCCCTACCAATTTCCTAGTTTTTTTTTTTTTTCCGGAATTCAAGAATACCCAGAAGTTTGGAGTTGTGCTCTTACCGACAAAATATTAGTCACTTTGGATCGATATTTGTGTGGATTTGTTTTTGGGTCGGATCCCAAAATGTATTTTTGCGTCATACTGGCACAACAAAACTATAATTTCTAGACCTTGGTCAATATTGTTTGTTTTGACAACATGACTCAAGGCCTCCTACGTCCATTAAGACTTTGTTATTGTTAGTTTAGGAAGAAAATTTTGATCGATTTCGTTGTTTGTTTTCCAAAAACTAATAAAACTTAAAATTTTATATTTTTCTCTTCTAAATTTCAAAAGTTACTATTTCTTGTAAGATATATATTTAAAATTAAGGTCGGCACAGATTATGAGTCTTATTCCAAAACCCATTTCATGTGTCAAAATGGTACAATGAAACTTCACTTTTTAAACCTCGGTCAATATTGTCTACTTTGGTAACGTGACTTTGAGATCTGCATATTTTTCTAGTCTTCGATATTATGTGTCTCTATTTTCTTGTAACATTTCTTGTTAGCTTATGAAGAGATCTCTCCTTGTGTATTGATCTCTTGAATCTTTTGTTAAACGATCTTAGATTTGTGCTCTTTGTCGCATAAAGATCGGTACAAAATCCTTTGAAATAAAATATGGATGACTTAAAAACCCTAGTAAGTAGGCCAACTTTCTTTATTCAATTTAAGGTAATCTCATCCAACCGTATACATTAGTTAATCTAGTTGGGAAATTGAGTACCTTCTTCCCAACTCAGAATATTACAATTCAAGATGCAACTTGTTGGTTTTTTCATGTTAGTTTGGTTCGATAGAAGCTGCTGGATAGATGTTTAATTTGGTAGATGGATCGAACTAATTTACAAAGACGATCAATAGTAGAATAGATAATATTATACTGAAAATATTGACTGACAGGTCGTACCTAAATCCATTTTGTTCCTTCAATTATCCGTTGTCATAATCACATATTTTTGTTGGCTAACTATATGCAGCCTAATACAGATGTGAGATAATATTGATTTTTCAGTCCCTCTCTCCGACCCATAAAAAGGGGATAGCTTCATTGCTCACTGGATTTGGTCAGTCAAAAATGAGAGAGAGAGAGAGAGAGAGAGAGAGAGAGAGAGAGAGAGAGTTGTTAATGATTAAGGTGGACAAGAGATAAGACGTAGCTATCAAGATTTTTAAAGAAGCTACACTATTTCTCCAACTGTATAAGAATGGTTGGCCAAGTCGCTAATTATAATATATGTATATAATCATAAATAAAAAAATAAGAACAAACATCAACATTTGTATGAAAAATGAAAACAAAAAAAAAATCACGAGAAGATAAAAAAAATTCATTGGTTTCAAAATCAAAGTACAAAATCATCTAAAAATTAAAATAGATCCAATACGTGGGTGGGTGAGTAATACTAGATTTATTTTTTAAATTTTATTTGTCGACAGAGATTTTATTAATTTGTAGAACAATTAATATTAATTTTGAATAATTAAATAATATATTAATTACAACAGTTAATAATCAGGGGAAGAGTCAAATCGTCCGACCTTAGATAGAAAAATAAAGGGTTAAAACTGCTTTAATCCTTAAAGTATTGATTTTTTTAAATTATCTTTTAAACTAACAACCCTAATAAATCAAATTTTAAACTATCTAAAACTTAACTAATCAATTTCTGGCATCCTCTCATTATGCATTTTACAGTAGAACGGAGGACTGATCTAAAATGAACGGTCCCTCATTCTATCGGGGGTTGGTTCCACGTGCACCACACATATAACGGGGCCGATAAAAAAACAACGGCCCTCCATTCCACGTGGGGCATTGTGAGGGTTAGAGGCTTCCCGTTTGACATTATAAATTAATTTAAAAAAATATCACACGACATTGAATTTATTAAAAATTTTTACTACATGTTCACCACATCATGAGAAGATAATTTAAAAATTTTCATGATTTTTTAACATTTGTACGATTTTTATTGTAATTTTAGTACTTCTGTTTTATAAAATAATTAACTAAAATTACAATAAATCGTATAAGTGTTAGAAAATTACGAAAATTTTCAGATTATGTTTCCATGATATGGTGAACATGGTAGTAAAATTAATTTAATATTTAAGTAAATTCAGTATCATTTGATATTTTTTTAAAATTAATTTACAAAGTGAAGGAAGAACCCCCAGTTCGTTATTCACTTTATAAATTAATTTTTAAAAAATACTACACGATAGTGAATATAACTAACCATTTTCCCAATAAGATATTTTCCGCTATGGGAGATTGGGTCGTACCCCAATATCCTGCTCTTACGGATTTGTTTGACAATGATTTCTTAGTCGGTCACCCAACGTGATACTACTATCGCCGAAACACTTTTTATTTTGAAGTTTTTATGGGATCCGTTGTCAACTGTGCTCCAAAACATGTTTTACTATCTTGGGAAAGTTTATTTACATATGTTTCATTTCTATATACCTTCACAAGCAATGTGGGATTGTGATAACCCTGTTTTTATGACCTGGGATTTGCCTATACTCGAGTCCGAGATTTGCCTATACTCGACTTAGGTCCCGAAGTTTGCCACGCAGTCATGCTCATACGTACACATTCAGGTCATCACAATGAATTTATTTGAAATTTTTACCACATGTTCACTACATCATGAGAAGTTAATCTGAAAATTTTTATGATTTTCTAATATTTATACGATTTATTGTAATTTTAGTTAATTATTTTAAAAAACAGACTTACTAAATTACAATATAAATCATAGAAGTGTTAGAAAGTCGCGAGAATTTTCATATTATCTTCCTATGATGTGATGAACATATGGTAAAAATTTCAAGTCAATTCAATATTGCGTGATATTTTTTTAAATTAATTTATAAGCGAAACAAGAACCGAATGGATGGCCTCCATCACTCACAACGCTCCACGTGGAACGGGGGGCTGTTGTTTTTTTATCGGCCCCCCGTTGTACGTGCGGTGGATATAGAACCAACCCCCGACAGAATGGGAGGCCATTATTGTAAGATTGACCTCTTGTTTTAGTGTAAAATGCAGAACGAGAGGTGAATGAGTGCCGTAAAAGGTTGATTTGTTATATTTTTGATAGTTTAAACTTTGATTTATTAAGATTGTTAGTTTAAGAGTTAATTTAAAAAAAAAAATCAATACTTTAAAGGTTAAAACGGTTTTGACCTAAAAATAAATCATTTATAACAAAAGACTCAAGAGTTAATATAAAATAAGAAGTTAGGGCCCAAAAATGTTGGGTTAAAACCAATAGATTTAACAATGACATCCGTGTAAAAAAATAAAAATTCTAAAATATAACAAAATTAATCTGAAATAATATAGTAATAAGTCACACCAACAAAATCACAATACTAAAATGAAGTGAAACTAATAAATGTGTCAAACTCAATCCTCAATAACCTATTGCAAAACATCTCTCAATATGACTAAAAAGCGAAGACAATTAAGTTGAGTTGACCTAATTTGCTAGTATCTTAGTGCTATATCCGATATTTATAAAATACGTGGAAGCATGCATCATGAAAATTGTATCAAAACTAGAGTGAATATGTTTCTGAAAAAAGTAAAGTGAACTATTAGTAGAGCATATATGAAAACATCCATTATATTGTGATCAATATTAAAATAGGCCATTAATATAGTATATAAACGTCGATGAAACCCTTGAGCACATTATGACATAAAACATATAACGGGATAACACTTGATAATCGCAAAATGAAACAAAACCATAATTAGGTTTAAGAATCTGAACCTAAGGACATGATAAAGTTAGTTGTCTCGTTATGCTATTTGCAAACAAACAAACACCTTCTCCACTATAGAAGGTTCGAAACAAAAAATAACCCTCATTCTGGTCGACGACAAGGAATCTTCAGCGATTGACAACCGAGGAGGATCTTTTTATCGTTATTGTTTTATTCTACTCCAAATCATGATTTATTATTGTTTTTTTTTTCTTTATTTCATTTTATGAACTAAATTGCTTTTAGCTCGAAAGAATAAAATACCAAACTCTATATTTTGTGTTTGTTTATCCTTAGTTTTGTGAGTGTTTATCGATTACTTTATCCAGCATTGTGTTTCATTATTATTACCGTAAAATGTAAATTGTCTGAATCATACATTGTTTTTTACACATTTGGAACAGTAATTGAAATCAATAACTTTTGTTGAATAATGTGCGGTTAGTTAACTTTAGAGCATTTTTATGCAATCCTTACAAACATCTAAGGTTGTATCACGTAACTTTTTTAAAATTCATTTTGATCTTTAATTATATCTTTGCATAGACATATGACAATATTAAATAAAAGAAATTAACATAATAGATAGACAAGTTATTGTGTTATATATTAAATGTCGGGTTAGCTTATTAATATTTTAAACCATTGTTGTGACACGTGAATAGTAGTCTTTCTCATATATTTATTTTCTTTGTTAACATTTTTTTAATATTTAAATATATTTATTAATCTTTTCGCTCGTAAAAATCATTCCTTTTGATCATTCTCAAAGTATAATTTATATGATTTTATAGGAAACTTTTGTAAATTGTTCTCTCCAAGAACGATACTCGATATTAATCATTATAGTACTTGTTACAATAGTATACAATCGCATTTGTGTATACATTTCACAACATCCATTATCAAGAAATGTGCAAATTTATTTCCACTCAAACACTGCATAACAACAAAGATGTCTCATAATTTTACTAGGGATCCAAATTCTATTTTGATCTAGCTTGAATAGGTCACACGTAATGGACAGTTAAAATATTTGATCGGCTAAGCGACACATTATTAGGGTAATGTGCTATTGTATCAGTAAAAGTATTGTCACATATTTTGTACATGTTAAAATAAATAATAACATTAATGTATCTGCACATATATCGCGTTCTATTGTCCTACGTGCTCTAAAGCTTGAAACTTCAACCATTTTTAATGAGATTTACGTACGACGACAACCATAATGTATAATTCGTAAATCATAAACATGTATACCTACCATATTCTGATAAACATATCGAACGGGAACTAGAATCTATTTGCTGCTATGGACACGTTGACGTAAGCAAAAATTACACTGCGTGACATATTCGATTAATTTAACTAAAAAACGAGAGGATCATTGAACAACAAAATTGAAACTAAGAAAAACTTAAAACTAGTAGTAAACTATGACAACAAAAAATAAATATGTCACCAAAAAATAATAATATTGGTAGATATCAAAGTTCCTGTGGCTGAACTTAGAGCAAACTTAGATGTTTTGTATTCATGTTTTGTTAGTAATAAGAATGTTTGAATGTGCACGTGTAGTTGTGAAGTCTTTAGCTTAAATGAGGTAATTAGTTAGGTCTGAAAGGTGATCAAAACCAGAAATAAACCTGTCAAACATACGTATATGTCAAAATCTGTAACCACAAGTCCAACCAAACCTTAATTATTATTTCTATTTTTTTTATTTTTATTAAATTTATATTGCAAATTACTCTGAGATTTCCTTGTTTTATAAGAAAATAGCATATTATTGTTCATTACTCATGAATATTCCAGCTATTTTTATAAAAAAATGTATATAAATATCTATGAAATTAAGGTGGGTTATGAGGTAGACGATTGTAGGTTAGAAAACTTTGGAGGACGTTGAAAGCAGAACGAAATTTTGCCCTACCAAGCAACCTCTCTCTCTCTCTCTCTCCCATTCTCTCTCTACCTCTTCTATCTGTAATTTATGTATTGATGTATGCAAGAGTATTTACTTAATGAAAGTGTTAGCCAAGACGTTTGCTTCAACTGCAGGTGCAACGTCTGTCCAAACTCTTTTACTCTCTCTAACGGAATATTTTTTCCATTTTCTTAGTCTAATGATCTATCTATATATATATATATACACATGTAATCTTCCATCCTCTGGGTTCTCTCTCCTGATTTTTCATCATCATCATCATCATCATCTCTTCTCTCTCTTCTGTGTTTCTCTCTAATCATACTTTTCTTTGATTTAGGGTTTCAGTTGGTATACCCATCTCCCTTGTCGTTGTAAGTTGATCAGAAGATGTGTAGCAGAGGCCACTGGCGGCCAGCCGAAGACGAGAAGCTTAGAGAATTGGTCGACTGTTATGGTCCTCATAACTGGAACGCCATAGCTGAAAAGCTTCAAGGAAGATCCGGTAGGCCTAGCCAAACTCTCTCTCTCTCTCTCTCTCTCTCTCTCTCTCTCTAAAAGGGTTAGGTTCTATACGCAATCTATTAGTTCTGATGAGAAATAAAAAGCAGGTAAGAGCTGCAGATTGAGATGGTTTAATCAGTTAGATCCAAGAATAAACAGAAGCCCTTTTAGCGAAGAAGAAGAGGAGAGGCTTTTAGCTTCTCATCGGATTCATGGGAATAGATGGGCTGTGATTGCGAGGCTATTTCCAGGCCGTACTGATAATGCAGTCAAGAACCATTGGCATGTTATAATGGCTCGAAGGTGCAGGGAAAGATCTAAGCTCTTTGCCAAAAGATCAACTTCTCAATCTCTCGTCAATCTCAACCATAAGCCGATCTCGAAACAAACCGCCGAGACGACGGCTTCTGCGACCGAGACGAGGATGCATCTATATGAGCTTCCATTTAGGGTTAGATCTTTCCCATTTCTTAAGGAGTTTTGCTTTCAAAATCCAAGTTCTTTCATCACTACTCATCAAGGTATTTATATTTTTTAACTACCCTTTCAACTTTCAGTCTAGTAGATTTCTAGGCTTCGTGTTCTAAATTAGTTTTTGAACTATTTTAGAGAGTAAAACATCAACGTTTTTGGATACTTTTTTCATTCATCTTACAAAAAATAACTCAAAACTCACCTACCAAAAACAGATTTAGTTTTTCATTTATCTTGTTGTTCTTAAAAGATCTGTAAAAATTTGCAGATAGAAATCCGCCAGTTGAGTTCTATGATTTCCTCCAAGTAAATGCTGATTCAAATGCAAGTGAAATAACAGACAGTGCCAAAAGAGACGAGGAGGAAGTGAATCAAGAGGCGGCCATGGGAGATCAGAAAAAAGCTGAGGCTCAATTCCTTGATTTCTTCTCTGTTGGATGATGAATTCCTTAATATAATCTCTGAAGATCTAGGCCTTAACTTATAAAATCTTCAACTAGATTTATACGATTACAACCTTCGTTAGTAGAAAGGTTGTAAAGGAACCATAATGGTATATGTAGATGTATGGAAATGTGAGAGAGAGAGAGTAGTCCATGTAGAAGTCTAAAGGGTTGTATTAATTCTGCTTATTCTCTAGCGTAATTGCTAATTACCCACAAGAAAGATTAAGTTAATGACTTTGATTTCTATGTATTTTCTCACGTATACATACATGTATACAATGTCTTTGTTTCGATACAGTGGGTAAGCCTCGTAATGTCTCAGTAATGAGAGTAATATAAGTACAGATTTAGCTATATCATATATGTACATTGACGTGAGTTTTTCTCTGTACAGAAGATTGATTCGCTAAATATACTTTATACATTCGTGATTCTTAACGAGATATATTTCATTAGAAAATTCTATCAACCAATTGGCTATGCAAATGACTTGTTCGTGAGGGTGATAAACCAGCTATCACAACCCGCTCGGTAACCTAAGCTAGAAAAAACGATCCGACGCACAGAAAGAATTATAATACCCGACTCAATAATTGACCCGAAGTTTGCGAAAGAAGACTTAAAACTATAAGTTAGATTTAAAGCTTTGTGTCATATAAATCCTAACATGGTCCAATTCCGCACAACACACAACTGATTGAGAACGAACAAAAGTAAGATCCGAAAGAAGTTATAGTCTATTAGAAAAATAATGTTATTTTTAATCTCTAATTCTATTATTTAAAATATTTTAATGACGTGTCAAATAATTATAAATATAATAAATAAATAAATAATTATTTATTATATTAATTACGTTTTAATTACACTTATCATCTTTTGAATGCAGCATGAAGGCATGCTGCAGAGTGGTACAATTAGTGAGATAATCTACGAAAGAGTAGTTTTGTACATGAGAGATGATATACAAAATTAAAATTGCCTTAAATTTTTCTGATGCCATAATTGATAAGCCTGATTCTGATGGGCCAAATTTATTACAAGTAGCCTCCAAAACTTCCTAAACTATGTTTATCAATTTGGAGAGACAAGTGAGCCAAAGAAGGATATTCTGTCGGCCAACTATAGATTGCGGTTCACAGTGTCGAATAGTCGAGTTACATTAGAAGACTTCAAGGGTGAGTTGATCTTTAAACTATTTTCTTCGTGTTTTTGTAGATTTAGAGATCCAATTTCAAATTTTAATTTAGGATATAAAACTATTGATATTGAATTGTAACATAATTGGCTTGGGTTTGACACCATTGGGTATTGAGAAATTGAACAAAAAAAGGAATTTTGTGACGTTCATTATATAGTTGATCCTTGACCCAATTGGTTGATCTATGATTTGATTGAACATTGCTGGAAACGCGTCGATCAATCACTCCTCTTTTTGTCGAGCGCTTCTTGAATTAAGTTGGCATACATTCTATTGATTCTGAGGTCGACAATGTCTATTAATCTAGTCGACCAAAGTGTCGACCAAATATCTTGCTTTGTCAATGTCTTATAGGCTTGGTTGAAGTCACTTTCAAGGTCATCGAAGCTTCTCAATGGGCCGATCACACCTTTTAAATTTGTCGACTGCATAACGCCAATCTCATTTTCAGCTATTGTTTGGAGACTTTTTTTTTTTTCCATAGATCCATGGGTTATGTCTTATTCGGTTATAAGATCAACACTTATTTTAAGAGTTTTCGAAGTATATTGATGTGAGTACAATATAGATGCCAAGATTCACGAATTAGACTATATTTTCTATCAGAACCCGACCCGACGATTTGGATTCCCAAGATAGAAAATAATTTAAATAATTTTTGAATTTTCAAACTGCATGAATACGTTTGTATTTCTAACTAAACTCATCTGGATTATACCTGACATCTTAAAATAAAATATCTCTCCAACAGTTCATTATACAATATTAACTAGATATTTATCATACACTATATCTAATATCCAAGCAGTTTATATAGTATGTATTTATCAATTTCTATTATTTACATCATTTTATTATATTTTTCTAGCGAAAACTAAGTAATTAAACATAGATCACTATATGTGACACGTACAAAATGTTCTATACAACTTAAAACTGTCTATCTCAGTCCCAAATAAAATAAAAATCATCTACCTCAATGGTTTTCTGTCTATGCTTCTTTATCTTTCAAGTTGTCTTTTCTTTTCCTTCGCGATAAACGATCTCGTTATTTGAAAAAAACATGAATATTCACATAATGAGTCATTGACCCAATAAATAAATTTAAAAGATAGAATAACTAACTAACACTCTGTAACACTAACTAGGACCACATTCTATTATCCACCTATTATTGATTATTTTGAAATCAACTTAAATCAATTTCTTTTGATTTAAAATCCATGTCATTTTATATGAATATGCATTCACTTTCTTAATTCAAACTGTTTAAATTCCATCCAACCACTTTTTCAAAACTGTTTTCAACAATAGTTGAATCCAATGCAATTTAATATAATAATGTAGGATTTAAAACTATCTTTTTATTTGAATTTTTAAAATGTAACTTTTCACATTTAAATTAAATTGTAAAAATATAATTCTCTTTCTAAAATGACTCACATGACCGTAACCCATCTACAGTTCCTGAGTTTTCTCCGGTAGGGCTGTAGACCCCCTATTGTCTTATTCTTTTCGAGAATTTAAGAATTTTTAACCAAGTGAGAACGTTATGCATGAGGCTCTCAATCATTTTCATAGTTATATTTATCTCACATGAAGAGACAAGTACAGTCCAATGAGTTTTTATGTTACAAAAGTTTCTAACTTATTCATTCTTAAAATGCATGCTTTAAAAACAATTATAAAGTGATGCGATGCATGTTTAAACACACACTCACCCACGAAGTTTATATATAAAAATATTCAACAAGTTCAATATAATTATAAAATGTAGTTTTAAAAGAATACGTTTAACAATTCAATATAAATCTAATTTAAAACGACATTTCAATTACTTCAATAAACCAAAATTTAAACCAAAAAAATCGAATTTAAACAACTTTAATAATTAAACAGTAAATTTTCTATCAACAATATCCGTCTATTCGAATTTCTATCCAATCTTCTTAAAATTTCTAAAACGTCCAAGCATATCCGTAATCCAAACAGAAATTAAATCTAACTCCACCTAGTAATGCAATAAATCATAAATTAACTAGTTTAATTGATAGATTTACTTATTGTATTTGTCGATTCTTTCACTTTATCGAAATCTCCACCGAATCTTTCAATTTCTACATCAAAACATTAATCTCAACAAGCTGACCAACTTTGGCTAAAGGACGGATCGCTGAATCCTCAATTTTTCTTTCTCTTTCTTCTTTTCTCTTGCGGGTTCCTTCTCTGTAATTTTTGCTCCTCTCTCTCTCTCTCTTTCTTTCAACTTTTCTGTCACGTAAGGCAAAATCTTCGGCCACCTAAACCCCTATTCAATAGTGCATTCCAAGGTGAAGTTACCATTTAATCTAACATATCCATTGAACTTTACTATTTTCACCCTACCAAACTTTTATTATTTACTAATAAACCATAATTAATTAGCCCTTAACCATAATAAATTTTTATTCGTTTAACATATCGATCCAACTTTTTCAACGTATATTTATACATTCTTAAATATAAATATACTCAATTACAATTTTTTTAATAATAAAAAAAATTCGATCCGTTTTATTTACAAAATCCGAACCATTACATTTTTAGTGTATTGGTTTTTAGCAGTCACAAGTGGTAGACATCGGTCAAGATAGAGTTTTATTTATCATAGTTGGTAGTGCAACTAATTGTTTCAAAGTCTTATTTTGAGATGTTTCTCAAACATTGATGACATATCCTTTCTCACGGCACGTCGATTTTTACTATATAGGTATGTTATTTTGTACATTTGATTTTGTATATGCATGTGCACAATAAACAATGACTTTTATCATAGGACAAACGAATCTGATACGATTAGGAGTCAACTTACGGTGTTGTATCCTTTACTTAAAATCTCTCAACATTGTCAAGATTTTTGTTTATATGCCAGTTTACTTATGTAGAGTTTTAGTGGTAAGGACTTGTAGGGTTGAAGAAGATTTTTGACCTCAAATCCAAGTGTTTTTTTCTATAGTCTCCTTCACCGAAATAAGAAGATAAATATTTGACCATAAAAGTGACAAAGACTTTAAATTCTTTTGAATACTCAAACTTGTTTGCATCATCAATAAATCGTTCCAAAATCTTTGAAAACTCATAAGTTTGTTGGATATGATCGGCTTTCCTTTGATTGGAGAAATGATCTTTTCTCCGTGCAAGTGAACTATAAACCCTTCATTGAGATTAAGAGATTTATCCATTTTCTCGTAAGTGTATCTCGATTGCGATATTGACATAGACCCGCATGGCACATCAGACCTTGTCAGTGAAGAAGCCGATGAAACGGTCACGTCTTCTACAGCTCTGACGTAGAGTCAAGAAATTCGAAATTAGGCTTCCGAGAGAAATTGGTTGTTTCACCTATTTCAATTCGCCGCAAAATTTCCAATCCTTATGCTTAGTCTTTTCGAATTGTCTCTTGCTATGTTTTAGCGAATTCCCTCTATTGGAGATGCCATTTTCCATGGCTTTAGATTCTAAGCTCTTCCTACAACTCGATTCTACTTCAAAGGGAGAAAAGGCTGCTCCGGTACTCATATCGAAGAAGTTCGATGCATAATTATATAAGGTCCACAAAAAATGGTTGTTCACCACTACGTCCATGTTCAAAATCTTAGCTTCCTTTTCTTCATTGTGCAAACAATCAGTGCCTAAATCTCTCTTTTTGACCGTAATTGACTCGGACAATCTCTTCCTCATCCAATTTCTTACAGGATTGGTTTGTAGTTTCATGTTGGCATTTGATCATTTGAAGATTTGGCTATGCTTATTGAGAATAAATTGTTTGTTCTTCTGGGTTTTGTGTTGCTAATGTATGAAGCTTGATTTTGCATGAAAAATTGTTTGTTCTTCTGGATTCTAGCTTCTTTGTTTTTGAGAGAGAGAAAAAGAGTGAAAGAGAACAAAGAAAAAGAAAGAGAGACATTCAACGTGACTTTGTGGAAAAATCAATAATGCATTGGATTGCAAAGTGCATTTATACGAGAAATAGACGAAAATGTACAAATCCATCACAGTTTATACGTTAAAGTGCTCTAGATGTTACGGTGTTGTGGGCACATTAACTCGTTTGTTAGTCGTAAGATTGCACTTTCTCCGTATTATATCATGCGATATCGATCGAAGCATGAATATTGTTGCATACGACATCCAAAGAGTTAGCATGACCCACTAAAAATTACATCAATCAATGTTCTTCTTTGATCTTGAGCTGCTTTCATCCTATTGCAGGTAAAAATTGTTTGGTATGTCTCTTGATCATCCCAAAAGCTTTTATTTTCTTTTAATTGCAAAAAATAGAGAATATAATGGAATATTTATTTGTACTGATTTTTAATATATAATACAATTTATACAATTTTTTTTTTTTTTTTGTATTTATAAGTACTTGAAATTGTGATTCAAAGATAATGGGATCTAATCTATACTAATTAAGAAAAAATACTAAAAAAATCAACTACATATTAAATGAGAATATTTTTTAATAAAAAATAATTAAAATAAAATTTATTTATATTAATTAATAAACAATAAATCATGTGATGACCTTAATAATTTATACCTATTATTATTACAATATAATTTCTCTAATCTAAAAAATCAAAGGTGTAAATGACTAGATGGGACCGGGTAAGATTAAAAAATGAACTAATAGTTCTTCAAACCAAATTGAAATTATTCTTGATTTTTTTCTTAAATTTGATGGCTCGGGTCATTTTTGTTTACAGCGACTTATAATTTTTAAAAGGTGCAAAAAAAAAAAAGAAAACTTTAAATAACTCTGCCTTATTGATTTCGTTCGTTTAGGTTAAAATCAAACATCTGTAACAAAAATTTATTTTCGTCCTAACTATTTGTAATTGAGTCTGTCTCACCCGAACTATATACTCATTTCGGTCTCATCTGTGACCAATATCATAGTTGTGAGTCCCACGAATTTGAATTTTAGTGTATGGAAGAGCCCTCTCGATCATCTCATGACGTCTAGGAATTTTCTTTTTCCCTCTTTAGGTACTCACTTCTGAATTGGACCCACAAGAAAAGAATTTTTTTTTTTTTTAAGTTAATAGGTTTTCCAATATTTAATAAACAAAAATAACATATTAATGTATATTTGGTTTGGAAGTATTTTTTGTCCGATTTGGTTTGGGACGAAAACGATAACCATGATTCGGTTCTTGAGTTCTTAAGAAGACGAGTTAAACCTTACACAATATGGATGATTTCTAGATCGATCAATGATTTCATTAACACAGGTTTATTTATTACATCGAAATAAATCTTTATTATAACAAATTATTTATCTTATTAATTGATTTATGTAAAATTTGATTATTCCATACAATTACAACAAAGAAATAGCTGAAAATATAAATAATATTATTATATTTACTATCTAAACATATTTGTTATAATGTCAAACAACATCCCGCACAACTAATTTAATAATTAATTATTTATGATTTATTACGTTAATTGTATCAATGATTATTCTTCACGTCAGCAATTATGTTTAAACAGTATAATAAAAAATATGAAATATAGGAAGAAATTTATTATATTTAACCAAAATAATATGATTAACTATTTGATATAAATAAAGAATTAGGCACGTAACACACACTCTAAAGTTAATATAATTATTAAATTAATGTAACGAAATCTAATGTCCATATATATTTCAGATCTTTTACATTACAACATTTTGTAATATCTTTTATTTGTGTGCGCATTGAAAAACAAAAATAAAATAAAATAAAATGTGCACCATACAAATGTGATAAGTTATATATCATAATCGTTTTCTTAATTTAATTTATTTTTTTTTATACACAACTATTTAACGTGTGTAACTAAAGGTGGAACTAGGTCAATTTGGTTCAACTTCGCACCAAACTCGAATCAAAATCAAGTGAGCAAGTTTCGAACCCGAACCAAAATCAAGTCTAGTTTTTTTGTTCGGGCTCGGTTGATTAGTTTTGATTGTGTTTTATTCGCTTTTTTAGTATTTTTTCAAAAATTCTAAAAAAAAAAAAAAACATCGATGTTGGTTAGTTTGGTTTCGACTAATTTTCAAAGATAGAACCTAGAATCTCGGTTTCATTAAGTTTGATTCTAAGTTCAAAACCGAACTAATAATTACGTAATTATAATGTTTAGATACAGAAAGTTATTTAATTTACCATCAAAACATTTATCAAATTGTAGATTTGTTAATGAGCTCGAGTTTTTTAGCATGGTTTTTTTTTTTTTTTGCAAAATTGTTAACAAAGTTGATTTGTAAATTTTTTATTTCACACAATTTATTTTGCTATTTCAATTCGCTCAAACATGAAAATTAAATTAAAATTACGAGAATTTATGAAAAAAAAAAACCAAAAAAAGACCAAATTTGATATCCACAAGCTAAATAGGTCTAATTTGAAATAATTTATTTTTTTTTGAAAAATAGATAGTTTTCAGAATCCCCACGACAATCTATTTTTCCAGAAACATTTTTTTTTTTTTTTTTTTGTAAAATTAGAACATTTTCAACTTTCTCTCTCCTTTGTTCCGAGCCGGAAATAAGGAGGAGAAGGGAAAAACCAAAGTAACAGTGAACAGATCCTGTGGCTTCTGGACCACCGACTTGAGCTTCGCCGAGCAGGATTCCCAGGCGGACAATCAAGCGAAAACGCTGAATCTTAACTTCCTCTACTCTCGTTCTCTCCGGCTACATCATCGCCATCGTCGACTCCTGGTGCTTCCTCTTCCATTTTTTCTTTTCTCGCTCTCTTTTTTGAATTGTTTCTATGTTAAAACGTGTTTTATGAGCAACTGAGGGCGTTGGCAGTAGAAGATTGAGACGCTGGTTGTTGTTTTGGAGGTTCGTATAACTAATTTTGATTCCAAGTTCTGTGGAATTGTAACTGAATGGATCCACTTCATTTAATGTTTGGGTTTATTGGGATTTTGGTTTCCATTAGAGTAAGTTAGGGAGTAAGCTTGAACAAACACGTTCAAAGAAGTTGAAACATCTTTATTTTTGCTAGAAACGATTGGTTCTTGTTCTCCCTGCACGATTGGAGCTGGATTTTTTTAACCTTGGGCTTTGTTTTTCTAAAAAGAAATGAGATTTTATACTTTTCTAGCTCCTTATAATATGTTGAACATAAAATGCATGATTAAATTATGCAGTAATTCAAATTATTTTCTTCACTGTTGTTCATGACACAGACGAAAAACAATATGCTTGCGTTTAATTTATGATAAGCTTCTTTTTATGCATTTCCATTTGTTATGCTCCATTTTACATTGTCTTCTAAACAAATGACATGATGTTTTTTTAATGCATTTCATTTCCTATAATTTTATGTCGGGGGAGTAAGGATATTTTCTGAAGTAATTTGTTTTTTTCCTACAGGTTTTAGAGTTTAAAAATGGCTGACACAAACTCAGTTGATGCTATTTTGGACTTTCTGCGAAGAAACCAATTTACAGGAGCTGAGGCTGCTTTGCGCAGAGAGCTTAGTTGTTCTCAAGATTTGAATAATGACTTCCCCAAACTCACTCTTGAAGATAACGATTTGAGTCACACAGTAGGAAGAATTGGAGAGGTTAAACAAGAAACTCTAGCACCAGCTTCACGGAACAGTAACCTGCCGTCTAGGGAACTTATTGTGAAAGAGATAGAGTATGGAAACAATAGCTACGGGTCTAGAAAAAAGAGCAAAAGTGCTTCTTCTGTTGGGGAGAAGAATAAGGGCAATGAAGCAGCTGTGATGAGTAACAAGAACTTCAGTTTCTCCAGTCATTCAGAGGAAAATGTAACTGATTTATATTCATGGAAAACTAATGATCCACCTGGACTCTATGAGAACGATGGCGGTGGAAGTATGATTACTTTTGACGAGCTTCAAGTATTTGAAAATTTGAAATTTCCCACGAGTGTAGTTTTTGAGAATAACAATTCTAATTTTAACGAAAACATTGCTTCATCCAGTGAGAAAAGAGATTCATGGCATGAAACTAATAATATAAAAAATTTGGAAATGTGCTTTAACCTACCCCAGACGAGGCCGCCTATGGAACTTGGTCAACAGAATACTACTGCTGCGAACTTGGAAGAAATTAGTGATCATCCATGGTTAAAAGGTGAGAAGTTCCAAAATTCACCATCAGATATTTGGGAAGATTGTAATGTGAAGACCATGTTTCCATCCCTGCCGGGTGGTTATGACAGCTATACTACTGCTGCCAAAAAGGAAGGAAAGAAAATTGCAAAATCAAGTGATGTTAGAGAAGCAATGAAAGCGCAGGTAGATGAGGTGGGGAGAGCTCTATATTTTGGTGGATTGCATGGGATTGCAGAGTCGAAAACCATCAGCAGCTTAGGTTTATCCCTTGTCTCCGAAAGTCGAAAGGAAGAGTTGCCTCGGTTGCCACCGGTTAAACTCAAGTCAGAAGACAAGTTACTAGATGTCAAATGGCAGGGTAAGTTTGAACAAGAAGGACCCTTAACCAAATTTGCAAGTCTTGATACCTCCCCTCTTATAGGATCGTATTTAGATGTTCCTATTGGGGAAGAAATCATCTCTTCAGGTTAGCTTATTTATCAACGAGATAAGTTTTCTTATGCTTTTGATAAAAATCCTGAATATTTCAATGACTGGTAGATTTTGTTGAACTCCAAACCTGCAACTCGGGTGCTAATTAATTCTTACGATTTTATTTTCTTATCCTTCTCCCCGTAAAGACAAGCATACAATAAAATATAAAAAAAGTAAAAGCAGACAATTTCGAGGAAAGGTCTCTGGTATAAACCTCCCATGCGTTCCTCCTGCTACCTTATTTACAGTTAACACCAATTAATTATCCTAATAGAATTTAATTACATTTATGTCTCGTTCAAGTCTGACAAATGTGGTCCCAATTTTCTTTTATCAACTTCTTAAAAGTCAACTGCATCTCCAAAGAGCAATTGTATTTTTTCTTATTCTTGTTGGATAAATAAATCAAAGGCGTTAAAAGGAGATAGGGATGGTTGGACATTTGTTTGTCTATTTCTCATATTCTGTAAGTGGGACAAGGTTGAACCCCCAACAGAGCAGGGGAGATAAAATGATTGTGTATTTTTATATTGTCGATGGAGGATGGTTATCTGTTGTAATCTGACTTGTACTGAGTATGACCAATTAGGAACTTTTAGTTTATAATTTTTTTTCTTTGTCCTTGTGGTATTTTTATCATTCCTCTAGTTCATTTTATTTCTCTCTATAGTCTACGTATCTCACTTATCATATGAAACCACCATTTTGTTGCTCGTCCATTTGTTTCTAGGGCCCCATTTCGAATTAGTTGAACAAGTATGGATTTGATACCCTTCATGTTGTCCTGCTTTGTTACAGTATGAAGATAGATAAATGGGCATAAAAAAATGCTATTTATTGTATATTATTTGACATTCATTAATACTACAATTTTTTCCTTTCAATTTCTTAGCTACACCAGACTATTAGCGGATATAGTTTACCGTCTAAAAAGGAATTACATTTGGCCTGTTGTCATGCTGGCTGGCTGTGGAACCTTTTGCTTTTTGTTTTAAATTGTCAGTAGATTCTCGTAGAAAAAGCATGGTCAAGAATTTATGCTTAAAATTGGGGATTTGTAAACTGAAGTATGGATTTATGCATGTGAAACAACACAAATTTTCTTCTGGTTCACTATAACTTCAGTTTCCTATGTATTCGAAGAGTATGATTTAAGTCATGAACTCACATTTAGGTGTTAAAAGGACTGCTGGAGGAAGCTGGCTTTCTGTAAGTCAAGGAATCACAGAGGATGCATCTGATTTGGTTTCTGGTTTTGCAACTATTGGTGATGGATTAAGTGAATCTGTCGACTATCCAAATGAATATTGGGACTCTGATGAATATGAAGATGACGACGACATTGGATATACAAGACAACCTATTGAGGACGAGACATGGTTTCTAGTTCATGAGATTGATTATCCGAGTGATAATGAAAAGGCTGGGCATGGAAATGTTCAAGATACACAGGGAAGATGTCCAAATAAAGATGAGGATGATGATCAATCTTTTGCTGAGGAGTCTTACTTCTCTGGTGAGCAGTATATTCAACCAAAAGGTTTTCAATCAGTCATAGGCGAAATTGATAATATCGGAGTTTCAGTGAATGAAATGTATGGTAGAACTAGTGAGAATGATTTCATGGCTCATTATGATGGACAGTTGATGGACGAAGATGAGTTGAGTTTGATGCATGCAGAACCTATATGGCAAGGGTTTGTCACCCAAACAAAGGAGCTCGTCCTGTTAGGGGAGGGAAAAGGTCTGAACAAGTCTGGAAAGGCGAGGCTTGATGACGATTGTTTGAATCATAATCATCAAGGTTCAGTTAGATCAATTGGTGTGGGTATCAACAATGATACTGCTGAAGTTGGTGGTCAAGTACAGGAAGGTTTGTTAAGAAGCAACTGCGAAGGGAATTTAGAATACTTCCACGAACATGATGTTGTAATTTGTGGGCCTACGCTCCCCCAGCGTGACTCAAATAAAAAATATGGTAACAATTCAAACAATGTTAAGCAGAAATCTAATGAAAGGAACTCAAATGATTATCTTGTTGGGAATGTTACAGATATCCGTTCAGGGTTGAATGATCTGTCTGAGGGGGGATTTTCATTTCCCCCACCCTTGAGAGATAGGCAATTGACGAAGGGAGACTCTGAAAATATCTGGTCAAATAAGACAACAGCTGTTTGTGATGAAAATGATGATTCTGTTAATGATTTTACTGGGTCTGATAGCACACGTGCATCTTCAAGGCAGAAAACTACCGATTCTTCGCCTGTCAAAACTCTAAGTGATCAAAATATTCAGGATAATGCAAGAACTGCAAATTCAAGTCCCTTAAAACTCTCAAGTTATAGTTACTCAGAGAGAGAGCTCACTAAGCAAGAAGAATGTGAAAAGTATGCTGCTGGAAGAGATGAAGATGCTGCGGCATCTCTTGAGGATGAAGAGGCAGCTGCTGTGCAAGAGCAAGTCAGGCAAATAAAGGCTCAAGAGGAGGAATTTGAAACTTTCCACCTTAAAATTGTGCACAGGAAAAACAGGTATGTTTTGTCCTTTTTACTGTATACAGATCAAGTAGACCTGTTTCCATAGGGTTGCTAGGAATTGAATATTGACATGTCTATGTCATTAATGTCTACATTGGTCGTACTTACTAATCAACTTGACACAGTTGGTTCCAAGTACATCAGAAACTTCTGTTTTAATTAATTATGACCTGCACGTTTGGAAGTATTATCTTATATTTCCTTTTCATTCATGTATCGTTTGTTTATATAAAATCTATTGACATAGTCTTACATTTGCATATGTTCTGTGGGTCATTTTTCCAAGCACTTCATTAGATTATCTATTATTGCCGTTGTTATATGGCTCAAACCTGCCTCTTACTCTTTCTTGTTCATATAGTTAAGAGTTAAAGAATTACTACGGGCTTTATTTTTCAGTTAATTCTACCATATAAGAGATTCCATGCTGAGAAGCAGGGAACTTTTAATGGCTGTGTTTTGGTATAGTATTTTCAGATTCACAGAGAGATTTTGTGTTAGTTTCTCTATGAGCGTGTCTTGTCAGCTTGATGGTTCCTCATCCTGGAGTCCAGTCAATGCCCTCCCCCTCTGTTTGGTGAAACATAGCTGTTGTCATACAGCCATTCTTCATATATTTGCCTTTGTGGTGTTTTCCTTATTTCTTTGTGTTATCATTGCTTTTATTGATTTTATTTTTTGTGAGAAACTGAAACATCATTTTATTTTCATTGGGTCGGTCTGAGGATATTTGTTTTCACTAATTTTACTTAGCAAGAAGTTTTTTTTTTTTTTTTTTTTTTTTTTTTTTTTTTTTTTTTTTTATAAACTTTTGATTGAAGAATAAGGCTGCTCTGAGGAATTAGTTCGATCTCTTTCTCTTTCTGCCGTAAACACATTATAACCTTAAGCATTTTGCGTTCACAAATTTATCTGGAGACAATTTTTCCCATTGTTTTCTCATCATATGTATAAAGTTGTTCTGTCTGCAGCATATAAAATTTCCATAATTAATTTTCTGCCACAAAGATGTGATATTTCCGACTATTTTCTTCTTAATCTCTACGATATTGATTTCAATCTGAAAATTTAGGCTTTTGTGGAGACAGCAATAGTTTAGGAACACGAGTGCTACTTAATCAAATGCAAGAGTCTATTTTAACGTTAAAATTTCATTGGTGCTTTTGATTTAATTCTACATACTTTGATGCTTTACGTATTGGTGTCTCAGAACTGGTTTTGAAGAGGACAAGAATTTCCATGTTGTTTTAAATTCAGTAATTGCTGGGCGCTATCATGTTACTGAATATCTTGGGTCAGCTGCATTCAGCAAAGCTGTACAAGCTCATGACTTGCATACAGGAATGGACGTTTGTATAAAGATAATAAAGAACAACAAAGATTTCTTTGATCAGAGCCTTGATGAGATAAAGCTTCTCAAGTACGTTAATAAGCACGATCCTGCTGACAAATATCACATTCTTCGCCTTTATGATTTCTTCTACTATCGAGTAAGTGCATATTGGTGAAATCAAGCATATAAATGTTACTGATCATTGTTTTAATAAACGTTGTTATAATGGACGAAAATTATCTTGGTTAATTTTATTACTTCTAGTTGATGTCAACTTCAAAAGGGTGCTCATTGTTTTTTTTTTTTTTTTTGTCATTTCTAGAAGTGTTGATATGAAAAAATAATGAAGTTATACTGAAGCCTAGTTGCTCAATTGCAATAGTCACTTTGGATGATTTTTTGGGATCAGTTATCCTTTATAGTTTGATTAGGGAATCTCAATGATTAAATAAATTGGTTGGCACATTGGGCCTTGCGCTTATGAAACAGAATGTCATGAGGTTCCATTCATATTAGCTTTCGCTATTCTTTAGTGTGCCTTCCAATTTTTTTTTCATGATTTATGTGGTAGAATCTTTCATCTCAACAAACAA